>CAKNXH010057923.1:0-37523 GCA_932178445.1 Andricus quercusramuli | reverse complement strand
ACATTATTTTTGTGACCTATCACAGGAATGCCTTCCCGCCCCCACGAGGCGTTGGAAAAGGGGTAGAGGTGTTACCTTACATTATTTTTGTGACTTTTCACAGGGATGCCTTCCCGCCCCCACGAGGCGTTGGAAAAGGGATAGGGGTGTTATCGTACATTATTTTTGTGACTTTTCACAGGGATGCCTTCCCGCCCCCACGAGGCGTTGGAAAAGGGGTAGGGGTGTTATCGTACATTATTTTTGTGACTTTTCACACGGGTGCCTTCCCGCCCCCACGAGCCGTTGGAAAAGTGGTAGGGGTGTTACCTTACATTATTTTTGTGACCTGACACAGGGGTGCCTTTCCGCCCCAACGAGGCATTGGAAAAAGGGTAGGGGTGTTATCGTATATTATTTTTGTGACTTTTCACAGGGGTGCCTTCCCGCCCCCACGAGGCGTTGGAAAAGGGGTAGGGGTGTTACCTTACATTATTTTTGTGACCGGTCACAGGAATGTCTTCCCGCCCCCACGAGGCGTTGGGGAAGGGGTATGGGTGTTACCTCACATTATTTTTGTGACCTGTCAGAGGTGTGCCTTCCCGCCCCCACGAGGAGTTGGAAAAGGGGTAGGGGTGTTACGGCCAGTATAGGCCGGCACACAGAACAGCTGATCTATATGTCACGTGATCGTTAACCAACGCGCAATAACACGCAAAATAGAACGAAAAACCGAATAAAGGTGCAGTGCTCTCAATTTGGCTCCCCAACTGTACTGCGAATGCGTCGCATCGGCAGTCTCATTGACAGTAAATAACGCGCTTTTTTGGAATTACTAAATGTTAAAATAAATTTTTTATAATAAATGATCATTGTAGAATTAATTGAATTAATTTTTGGATCACAAAAAAGTGTTTTAGAGTGCGAGAGCGAATAATTATTGGATTTTACTCTTTACAAATGAATGATTGATTCTAAATACAAAGGCAACAAGTGAATCTAGTCTAGAGTCTAGATCACATCAAAGGAAGGTCCAGTCAGAGCGCGGAAATCATAAGAAAGTTTCGAATGAACTTCAGACTGCGGTGACACAGTGCAAATGCATAACATAATTTGGATACGTTAAAGCTTAAAGGACTATACTTTATAAAATATAATCTAACTCTTAGTTTTATCCGTTTTTTAACATTTATTTTTAATTAAGGTTGAATAGCAGCTTTGTTAATCTTCGGCTTACTGAAAAGGAGAGAAACAAAAAACAAACATAATTTTCGGGACGACTAGCCAAATGTTGAAAACGGGCTAGTCATCCCGAATTTCGGGATGACGAGACACTTCGTTTTTTAAATATATATCAAGGCTTTAGTTAACTCATTTAATCAATAATAATTATTGAATAATGATTATTAACATTTTCGTAGTTATTTTGTAGCTAAGTGAAAGAAAATGTTGGTAGAGGTCATACAAGATATTTCGTAGACACGAAGATAGATAAATTCATGATTAATTGGACATCGAAAAATATTTTCTAAGGATTAAAAGGTGCCAAATTCTGAATTATCTTTTTCATATACAAGGGGAAAACCGTAATGGAGATGAAATTAAAAATTTAAATTCTGAGAACCAGAAAATATATTAAAGAAAACGAAAAACGTATATGAAGGCTTTTGTTAACTCGGGCAATTAATTTAAAATAATTAATAATAATTATTGAATAGTCAAGATTGAATTATTACTGAGTGTTCATGATTATTTTAATTTTATAAAATTTTAGTCCCTGAATTTTGGCAATGCTTACAAAAAATGCTTAAAGGTACAATTATGCATTTTTATGACCTCTATTGTGGTCTAATTTATTAAAAAGGTCAAAAATTTCATTTGTATTATATTTCTCAGATGATCAATAGAATAAAATATCGCTTAAAAAATATGATCAATCAGAATTTAAAGCTCATGCATTTACTCAACGCAGTTCCCTTTCTGCAAAAGACAAAGTTACATTTACCATTACCGACATCCCTAATGTTGTTTCCTTCATGATTGTTCAAATTCACGCTTTTCAGAAGAACATATCAATTGATTATAATAGCAATTTGGTGAAACCTTCAGAGGATATTATATTTGGTAGAAATATTGATCTATTTGTTGATAAAAGTGCGAAATCCTCTATTGATATTTATGTGGAGGATTACAGCACAGAAATTGTCAAATTTCTTTTCGCCCTCGTGGCTTATGTAAGTGAAGGTAAGCTCCTTAACTGAAATAAATGAGAAATTTATCAAATAATTTTTGTTTCGTTCAATTAGAATATCGCTAAGCAGGTTTGTAATTTTCAAGGTGGTGTCCTATAAGTCCGAACAGTCCGTACGTTTACTTTTAGCTATGCGGCCTGGTTAAACATACAGACAGTCCGTACGTTCAGTTCCAGCTATACGGCCAGGCTAAGCATACGGGCAGTCCGCACGTTGTTGGTCAAACCCCTACCTCTTTCCAACGTCTCGTGGGGGGAGGGGGCGGAAGGGCACCCCTGTGACAGGTCACAGAAATAATTTTGGTCAAACACCTACCCCTTTCCAACGTCTCGTGAAGGAGTGAAGGCACCCCTGTGACTGGTCACAGAAATAAGGTTGGTCAAACCCCTCTCCCTTTCCAACGTTTCGTGACGAGCAGGAAGGCGCCCACACCCCTGTGACTAGTCACAGATATGTATGTATACCATTAAGCCATTTCCCTTTCGGGGTAGGCGTGACACTACCCGATTTGGGTAGTGTTTCTAGGTGGATAGTTTCTTGTAGTAAATAACTACAAGTGTGGGCTCACCACACCCACGACTAGCCAACAGCACGCAGTAGTATTATTCTCGAATGGTCACCCATCCAAGTACTAACCGCGCTCAACACTGCTTAACTTCAGTGATCTAACGAGAACTGGTTTTTCAGCGTGGTATGGCCGTTGGCCATATAATGTTAGTTAAACCCCTCCCCCTTTCCAACGTCAAATATTTAAAAAAAATTTTAACTTTTCAAGAAAAAAATTTCAAGCTTTCTTTCGACAGTCACAAAATTCCAGTAGATCTTACACTGATCATTCTCCACAACGGACTCGAATTCCCCTTGGACGTATGGCAAGACGGGCAACATATCAACACCATCGAAGTGCCTAAGATGGTAATAGAACACATCCACTGAGAATATGTCCAAGTGTTTCTGGCTCTTTCTTGCACGCTCGGCAGTTGGTATCGCCTACAGGTACATTCATTATGCACTCACGGTAAACTAAGGTGTCTATAACGCCGTCTTGACAGGCAAAAAAGAAATCCCTCAGTCTCTGATTTTAATCCAGCAGACTTGAGAAACATGTTGTAAAGACCTATCGAGAGATCTTCTCCACGTATAATGCCGTAAAATTTACCATGAAGGGGCTTGTCAGCATGTTCTTTCAGTAGTAGCGTATGTTCTGCTTGCTGAACACGACTTTTGAGCACCAAAGGTGCTAGTGATGTTAGGCCATGTGTAGTGTCGCTGGAATCAAATGGCAGGCCAAGCTCCTCTGCGGCCCTATCTGCGACACTGTATAGAAACGCCGCAGCATTGACGCCTTAAGGCGTCAATGCTGAATTCATGTTGATGTACGAGTCGCATAAGAGAATCTGTTCTATTTAGAACTGAACAGGCTGTAGCCAGAACTGTTCTGCGATGAAGACACTCTAAGCTTAGCAAGCCTCTACCCCCTTTATCTCGAGGGAGATATATTCGAGGTACGAAAGATTTAGGATGATGACTTCGATGGATTGCCATCATCTTGCGTGTGCTTCGGTCAAGTTGCTTCAACTCATCGACGTACAATTTTACTGCACCAAACGTGTAGAGCAGTATAGGAGCGGCCAGCATTTTGGTCGCCTGGATCTTATTCTTTTCAGATAATTGGGAAGCCCAAATTTTTCTGAGAATTTGGCGATACCTCTTTCCATGGGCCGTTTTTAACACACGCACATCTTGGGTTTCCGCTTGCGGTATTCCAAGATATGTATATGTTTCTCCAATACCAAGATGTTGAATAGTATTTCCGCCTATAAGTTGAACATCCTGATCGTCACTCGATGACGTAGTAAATATGCGAGCTAGATGTTGGTGCGTAGAAGTAAACTTCTCCCATCAAAAGTTGTTGATTTTAGCTGGCCCTGGCGCTGAAAAGTTTTTAGTTCTAGCGATAACTTTCTTCACTTCTTCAGCAGTAATTAGTGGACACTCTTCCCCTGCACCTTGTAACCTTTGCCTTTGGCAAAAGTGATGTGGAATTTTCCTGAATCCACTTTACTCGCCGTTCAAGGCGCTGTTTCGCTGTTGAAAGAGATCTTATTTTTTGCGTCCAGTGCTGCTTGATGGTCAACAGTTTACACTTGTTCAGCGTCTGATTTGCTTTCCTTAAGTTTCGAGCAAGTGCCCTAACTTTTGGAGTGAATTTGTTATTTGATGTTGTCTAGCTAATCACGCACTGAATATTTGATGCATGCCGTCTCGCCGTTTCAATTTTGAACTGAAGCTGTGCAATACGCTCGCGAATGTTACTCAGCCATACTGAAGTATCGTTACTTCTATTGTAGCTAAGCAGGGAGACCGCCTTTTCGTAAACTACACAGTTCAGATTCCAGGGATTAACATCTTCGGGGAGCTAATCGGGGAGAGCAGTATTAGCTTCAGCCAATTTGTCCATCCTGACAAAGTGTTTTGGTGGATAGATCTCCTACTTCTTATTATTATATTATTATTATAATATATATTCGAAATATTGAAAATCGACGAAAAATTTGTTTTATTACAAGGAAATAATACATTTTTAAAATCAAGAATCAAGCAGAAGACAATAACAGATTACAAAATTTTCTTTTACTTCTTTCGAATGCCAAAACACAAGATTTTTTTGCTAGCTCAAATGATTCGCGTATTGTCAGTATTTTCACTCCGCGCTAATGAACTTATGTATTTAGAACAAGTCACAATTTAATATATATATTTCAAATTGAATAAGTTATTTACAGAAAAAGTTCATTTTAGCACCTATTCCTGGAGGCTGTAACATGGAATTTTAACCGGAGATATCTCCCTTCCAAAAACTGATGGTTACGGAGGCGATCGTCATTATTGATGCGCAGCCGTCTTCATCCTCAAAAACATGAAAACGATTTGAAGGGTAGAAATGCAAAAGGAGTCAACCGCCATTTTTCACTTTTTTCAGGGGAGACTAAAAACTTGTTGTAAATTTAGCGGGACCATTTAGGAAAAAGTGAGAAAGTTCTTTGAAGATACTTTCATGCTCTATCGTACTAAAAATAGTTTGCTCACAAAAAGCTATCCGGTTTCGAGAAATTGAATGTAAGAGGTCACGTTTCGAGGTTAGATTTTGGGTCCGTATCGACTTTTAACATCTTTCAACATGAATTGTGGAGTCAATTTGCAGTTTAGGAAAAAACTAAAAATTTGAATTCTAGCTATTGTATGGTCGAATTGATTTCCAAAAAGTTTGTTTAAAAAAAAGCATGCAGTTTCGCGAAATTTGAAAATCCATTTATGACTTCGAAATGGTGTGAAACTGATATTTCAACTTTAAAATAATGAGGATAGCAGTAATAATTTTGCATATTTCAAAAAAATGAGGAATTGGGTTTTACTTTATTCAGTGCTGAACGGAAGGGACCCAATAGCGATTAAAAATAATTAGCCAGTGTCGAGAAAAATGAAATTTAATTTTTTACTTTGTGGTTAGAAAAGCTTCTTGGACTGTGAACACAAGAACACAATTTTTGAAAAATGATGCCCAAAAAAAATCCTTTGGCAGGCATGTGTAATAGAATTTATCTGATTTTTTTCAGCTAATATACCCGATTTCGAAAATTTGGCGCTTAACTCGTTTTGCATTTCTACCCTTCATTTGTGAAAAAAGTGTTGTTCAGCATGAAGCTTACCACTTGTACTTGCCTGCACAAGATTTTAGTAGCGAAAGTTATTTCTCAGCGATAGAAAATATGTTGACACCTGAAAAAATCGTCAAACACGCCGAAAAAGTAAATCAATCAAAAAAATAAAATGTATTAATCTTCTTTTAATAACAGGTCGAGTCTAAACTTCTGGCTAGTCCGTACGTTGTTGTACGTTTATCATTCAAAAGTACACTTTACAAGATTTTACTCTTCAGGCATTATAAGGACATAATTCTTTCTCAGAACTTTGTTTATTATGAATTTAAATATTATAATCTTTTATAATATAACGAAAAAATAATTATTATTCAAATTAAAATTAAAGATAACTTTCAGTAACATTACAGCTACCCACTTCTTTTCCTCTCATCCCTGCCACTACACTACACTGCACTTTAGGGGGCGTGTGTACCTAATTATTATTAAGGGACGTACCTAATAATACGTGTGCGTCCAGATGAAAGTTGCTCAGATTGTCGGTATGGAGTTACGTACAGGGGCTTGTTGTCGGGTAAATTTCCGACATTTTAGGCTCAGAGTGAACCGCCTAGGTGGAAAAATGAGTCACCGGGGTATTTTTGAATTTAGAACTTCGAAAAACTGCCTTTCGAGAAAAACGCATTTAATGTTGGCGAGTTACATGAGCTCACGTATTTTTTCTTCGAACTGAAAACTGATCCACTTACGGTCCCTTCCGAGACATGAGTCGGACATGAGTATAATATCACTAGATAGAGCATAAGTTAAAGTATGGTTTGCCATTCTAAAAAATGGACAATTTGGGCATTGACTCACAAAAACGCTTATAACTTTTATATAAATGCGAAAATCTGTTCCCGTATTATTTGGACGTACACATATTTACTAACAAGCGTTGTCATTGATAATTTTTAGGGGACGTGGCTTGCAGCCATTTGTTGAGGGATGTATTCATCAATAGTTGTTAATATTACAACTGGGGGGATAAGTAATGAAATTAAATTTTAGATTCCAGCTTCGTCTACTGGATCTTCACTGGGAAGAGTGTATAGCGCATATTTTGGGCATTGGATCTGCATCTGCAATGGTCGCAACTTATAAAAATCAGTCTGCTGCATATGTTCCAGCTTTCACTTATGCTTGTACTACTTATTTCGAGATAGATGATTGTACAATGTTGCGTAAGGATTGTAGAACTACATGACACGCATAAAAATATGAATGTTCTAATTAAAACAACCAGTATTATGAAAATTAATTATATAAAACATTTTTAGCCAACGGGATTGTGAAGACCACCTGTCCTTTGATGATCTTTCTGGGAATATATCTGACATTTATAGGACACAGAAATAACTATTTTCCTCTTCTCCTGTTTGGCAGGTGGCCTTATTGGATATATTTGTGCACTGCATACAGGCACACACAGTGCCGCAAGTAAAATTATTCAAAAACTTTCCCAGTTATAATAAATCAAAAAAAAAAGGTAAACTAACTTTATTTTTCGTTAAAGGTACTTTGTGGATTGCCATTGGGTCTGGTATAGCAATAACGTATGTTTGGCAAATCTCTATAAACTGCCTTAGCAAAGAAGCCTCAAAACTTTTTGCAATTTGTTCTTTCCATTTTTCTGCTCCTGTATCATCTACTACAAGTTGCCAGGTACGTACGAATATCAGGATGGTCCTATTTCCGCACGTACTAAGATACTGATAATTGATAATTTCTGGTCGAGGATCGGCCAGGAGGGGTACGGGCATGCCCTCCAAATTGTAATGCATTTGCTCGGGACAAAGTTTTTATGAGTTTGGGCACACGAAGTACCAGTAAATTTTTGTTGGGCGCCACATTTTTTCTCTGCAGCAACTGTTACACTGACAGTGTTTAAAATTTCATCGTAGTCGCACAATTGTTAATCGAGTTTTAAATGATTCTCGTGATTGTTTCTAGATTCTGCCGATTTATGAAATAATGTGTGATAAATATTGTGCATGAAATACAATTTATAAATGGATTTTAAATTGATATGTTTCTGCTTTTCTAGACAAAACTTTACCTTTTAAAAGTGATTACTACTTCTGTGGATTTTCCTGCTGTCTATCATTTCTTATGTTTACTGTTATCGACATTACCTGCATGTCGAGTATCTTCGAGTTTGCGGTGCTTATCTTTTGATCGTATTATTTGCTTATTACATCGACTCAAGCCTGAAGTACATCATAATAAATATTGTCCGAAGAATCACCGTTACCAACTTTGATGTTGCTATTATCGCTCCTCCTTATGGAACTGCAGGTAACAAATTTGAAGAAAACAAATGTTATCAGAGAGGTAGAAATGTTTTTTAATCCTCAATTCGACAGCATATATTTTTATTTAGATACTTTCTGCGAAACAGTCGCAAATTTAACTGATAGAGTAGAATTTTCCAAGATTATGAATTAAGTACAAGACTTTGAACGTTTAAAATGATAGGAACTTTTATTTCCGACTACATACAGTCAATAACATATCTCGAGCTTCAGGTTAAAAGAAACGTAGAAATAGGGGTAGCTAAATAAAGAAATTCAGAGAAAAATAGAGATAGCGGTAGATAGGTAGAGCGATGGAATATATATGAATAAACAGGAATTAATAGGATAAAGTAGGGAGAATGAGAGGGAAAATATCTATAGTTTCCCTCTGTAGCTTCTGCAGACAAAAAACCACTATGCTTTTGCGACTTAGAATCGTCTGTCGAATTAAGGGTTAAAAGTATATTAATTAAATGAAATTGTCTGTTTCTGTTTCCAGAGACGACACTTACGGCTTTTTGAGTAATCTGTGCCCTAATATCCTTTTTCATTCAACTAAAACCTTCCTGTGAAAGGAGGAATAAGTCACATGATTTGACAATTCCATTAGCGACCATGGTGCTGTTCATTATACACCTTGGACCGATATTTTCAGGACACATCGTCAGCTTCGTAGATCGCTACGAGATTCTAATAGGGCGAGTTCTCGATGCTGCAATATTCTGTAGTTTCCTCTGGTCTCTATGGATAGAGAAAGATCTGATTATTTACTTTGATTCAAATGAATTTGTTCGTGACTTTTATTGATCGTTTAATTTTTCTTTACATTTCTTTGATCAAATATTTAATTTCTCAATGAAAGTATTTCTGTTTCGTATATAAATATTTAAGTAGTAAAGTAAGGAATATAATTCTTCTGTGATAATATTAATGGTACTTTGTCTAGTCTTCCTTGTTAAAAGACTTTCATTCTATGAGAATGATTATTATTGTTTTTTTTTTACTTTTAATAAAAGTATTTTTTAAGATGATCACATAATTTCAATTACTAATGATAACGATGAGTTCTTTCAAGTTTATAAATAAACCGTTTAAACGTTGTTCTATACTGTTTAAAAGCAGTAATGCAGAAGTATAAGTTCTATAAATCTCTAGTGCCTACTGCAATTCTAAAATTATAATTTTGAGACATCCAGACAAATTTTATTTCCACCATTTACGAGATCGCAAATTTACCGAAAAAGCAAAGAAATTCGTAAACTCTTAAGGCTCACATTATACAAATTATTTACAAATTTAACTCAAAACCATTAAACGGGATTGGAAATTTTCCAGAAAAGTGAAAACATTTAAACTATACCTGTTCCTTCCCGAACTGATTTTAACGCGCTCTCTACAGGCACACTGGTGCGAATCGGGATTTTTCGTTTTTGAACCTCGTTATCACCATGTGATACCATGTGAAAATGTGACCATTTTTGTAAACTTCAATTTTTGAAAGGAAGATTACGAAAACATATTTTTTTTACTTTGTGATTCTATTTTTTAAATACGTAACAGAACTAAATCAAATTCAATACAAATTGATGGTGAGATTCTAAGCTTTGATAGAAACAATATTTTATTTCAATAATAAATAATTCCTACTTCGCTTTCCGGGAGAACTACTAATATGTCGTCGACATAGCGGACATACAACGGTACGTGGAAACCTATTTTCGGTAAAATAACAGTTTCCAGATCGCCCATAACTAAATCTGCTAAAATCGGTGGAAGAGGAGAGCCCATTGGTAGTAAAACTATCCTGTTATATTAACAGAGATCTGTTATATAATAATTTTTACTAGTTTGCCTTATTTCTCAATAATTAACTTCCTTGCGAACTTAAAAAGCGTGTGTCTTTGTTCAAAGTTTTGTGAATACTGTGTTTGTGAATATGTATTGTGTTTGTGGGATTAAGGAGTGATTCACTTTCCGGTAACCATGACATAGAAGTGCTAAGTTTATGCATGAATTTTCTTTCTTTTTTACCAAATATTGCATACCAAAGCTTTAGTTTTAAGTTTATTTTTCAATTGAATATCTAGCACTGAGGAGGACCCCCATCTGTGATCGAAACGTTTGCGAATTCAACTTTTACGAAATGCACAGTTTTTAATTAAATATATTCATGAGACCCCAATGCCAATACGAAGATTCTTCTTTTCAATTCAAATAATTGGGCAATTAAATCTGACATTTTTCAAAGAAACAGTAAAAATGTCACAGAACAATATTTTGCAATCTTCAGCAGGTTCATATTTGCCTTCCTCTTCATAATTGGATTTCTTGTCAATCCTTTCATTCTCCGAAACAGCAAATTCCACATCACCGTCATTTGATGAGTAGCTATCATTTCCATCAGACGAAAACATCTAAACCCGACCCTCGGTTTAGGACAAATGTCGGGGGTTGCCTGCAAATAGCCTTTTTCCTAAATTGTGAGTATCGAAACCTAAACAGTCAAGGCCTCCTGAAGCAAGGCCAGCAATTCTAGGAATTCCTAAACCGAGAGTTGCTAAACAGAGAGTCGTGTGTACTTACATTTATAACTTTACAATACATTTTTATAGTGTTTAAAATGGGAATAAGTAATTATTTATGTGAATTCTACTTACGTATACACAAAATGGAACTCCTGCACTGAGAAACCCACTCTTATAGAGTCTTTTCCCAGAAACGAAATTACCGCACGTTATAGGCGCACAAACATGAATTCGCACTAAATAAAACTTCGTATCTGATTCTCTTGCAAGAAAAGGCGCAACTGGCCCGCGGTCTCTAGCTATCTGGCGCAGTAGAGATCAGCCATATTTAACGTAGTAAGGAAAAGACCGTGAATTAATTTCCCTTCGAATTCTACAACATTGAAATTTTTGTTGGTGCGATTTAGCACCAGTGTGCCTTCTACGGGTTAAATTAAAGATTGGATTTTTTATCACCGTCCAAAGTTGAAAAAACGTGCCTATCGAGCGAAAATTTTTTTTGTAATAATTCAGCAGCTGAATAACTAGAACGTAAATTCTCACTTTTTTAAAAGTGAAAATTGGATTTTTATCAGCTTCCAAAGTTGAAAAAATGCCCCTAAAAGGGAAAAAAACTTTTCCTCCATTTCCTTGCAATCTAATAATATTTGTTTATCAATCCTTTTTTGTATCAGTTCAGCAGCTCAAGAGCTAGAAAGCAGACTCTTTTTGTTTCATTGAAAATTGGATTTTTTTATCACCATCCAAGTTGAATAAACGTGTATATCATGATCGAAAAAAAATGTCCCCCTACATTTCCTCGGAATGTATATTCAAACTTTCCAATCAAATCTTTTAAAGTTCAATTAAGCACTAATTTATCTTGACAGAACTTTCGGCATTTTTCCAAATTAAAAATTCGTTTTTAATTATTTGATATGATTATGTTAAATTATGACCCTTCAAATGAAAGGAAAGTTTTAATTTAGGACCTTTTCCATATGTCTAGCACGTCCGGTTTGCGTGCCATCAATTCTCGAAAATACATTTTTTCATTTCACTCATTTAAAAAGTAATACGCACTCAAACCAATAATTAAAAACTAAAATTATTCATATTAAAGTAGTCCGGCTACTGGAAAAGCTAGTCAAAGCTATGTCCCTTATTTTTTTTCTGAAATTAGGAATTCAATCCAAAATTTGACCAGTTTATCAATTTATAAATTGAGTAATAAATTTGTATGCTGATCAATATAAATAAAATATTTTAAAAATAATAATAGAATGTAAATTTAATTGTTGATTTCACTCGATTCGAGTCAACGTAATTTTTCACGCCCAGCAGTTGCGAGCATAACCACATGTTGAGAAAGTCGAGAAAGTAAAGATAACCTGCAATAAACTGGCAACAAAATCATTATTTAAAATTTCGCGCGCTTCCTGATTCCAGCAGAAGCTGTACTGCCAACCTTAGTCAACGCCACACCGTTATCTTCATATTTTACCTAGGTATGTTTTGCTAAAATTAAGCTCAAATACCCTGGAAGCAAGTACAAGTGAGCAGTAATTCAAATTTCACATTATATATTCTGCCTCCAAAACAGTTTTCCTGATAATATTCAACCTGTTTTAAAGCCAAAATTAACCATTTTTGTAGACCGCGAAACGCCTCTCCATAACCCTAATAGCACGGAACATTCCGGGATCGTTACGCGGGCACCTTCGGAACGTTCCACTGGGACCTGAGGGGAACCTTCCATTATTGTTATTCTTAACAACAATTATCTCGTAAACCGTAAGGGGTAGGTAAAAATGGATGTCATTTTTGAGTTTTGAGTACCGCATATACTACACTATGATATGATATCCCCCTGCTAAAAATCCCTCTTAGAATGCTCTTAGAATCCTTATACATTTAGGAATTTAAAGTTTCCTATGATTTTTGTAAAAGGGTTTTGTTCCATGTTTGAAAGAGCATATACTGTGGGTCTTATGATGTTTGTAAGTGGATCCTATAGTGATCTAAGAGTAAACGAAGGGTTTTTGGTCCTCGCTTACTGGGAGGTTAAATAGGTTTCTATGAGGTTTCTGTATGCGTGTAATGTGTATTTGATATGTGACAAAAAAAATGTTTTTTGTATTATTGCGGCACTTACTTCATATTTCAAATAACCTAATTTCACGCACGGTCCCCTATACATATAATCGCACGCTCAAACCCGTTGAAAAATTGCACTCGCTGGGGATTCGAACCCTACCTAAACTACCTAACCCGTATGTACCTAGCCGATGCCTTAGCCAATTACGCTATCGAACCGCTTGAACGTTCGTTACAAAATCTTGGCCATGCTTTTTTCCTGAATGACCCAGGTTCCTCTCAGGAATATATATTCATTTTTTCTTGATTTTAGACATATTATGAGAAGGTGGGTTAAAAAATGGTGAGGTTCCTGAAACACGTGTAACATTCTATTGACATAACAGTCCATTTAAGATCCCCTTAAATCCTCTTAAGATGGCAGTTATATACTAAGTAACTTTTCCAGTAAACGCAGTTTCTTAAATTACCGTTAGATACACTTAGAGAAATTCCGTACAAAATAATGTAGTTTTTTAGTGTCCCCTTAAGTCCCCTTTAGATCTCCTCAGAATGAAAATTTCATACACAGTCGCATTTCCAGTAAAAGCAGTCCTTATAAACACCTATTACCCCTCCTTTAAATATCCCATAGATCCATATAGAATTTCTATGGGTTTTTATAAGTTTCTGGTGGTTTCAAACGGTAGTGCCACTTAGAGAGATTTAGCCACATAGAAAATCTGTACGGATCTGTACGGATGTTGAAATATTGTATTCTATACGGAATTCCAAACAGAACTTGAAATGATTTCAATATGTAATTCCAAAAAGAACCTCTGTTTCTGAAAGTATCTATACGGATGTTCCAAATACGATTTTTCAGACATCACGCTATTTCCCGACCTCTATATGGATCTATATTGATGTTATCAAGTCGTAATCTATATGGAATTCCAAACAGAAATTCTACTAGTTTCTATATGGAGATTGCTTACAGGATTTTTGAGACAACTCGCTATGTCCTGACCTCTATACGGAGCTATATGCATTTTACCAATTTGTAATCTATATCTAATTTTAAACAGAAATTCTACTACTGTCTATGTGAAGATTTCTTACAGGATGTTTAAGACATCTCGCTATGTCCCGACCTCTATACAAATTTACAAAAATGTATTCTATATGGAATTCCAAACAGTATTTCTAACAGGTTCTATATGTATATTCCGGTCTATAAGGGCCAATGAGTTAATCTCCAAAGCTAAGTGAAAATACCACTAGAAACTCATAGAAACCACCTAAAGCTACTAACGGTGATTCCGTATAGATCCATATAGACCATAGGGTCTATGAGGACCAATAAGGCATTTCCTCAAATCGAGTGAAAATACCTCCAGAAACCCATAGAAACCACCTCAGCTACTAATGGTTACGCCGTATAGATCCATATAGACCTAGGGGTCTATGAGAACCAAATAGGCATTCTCCAAAGCAAAGTAGAAATACCACCAGAAACATATAGAAATACCCTCGGCGGCTGTAGGTAATTCCATATAGATCCATATAGTAATGCAGGTTCTATACGCATTCCGTACAAAAAATTTAGTGTTCTAATGTCCGTCTAAGATCCCCTTAGATCCTCTTAAGACGAGAATTATATACTTAGTTAATTTTACAGTAAACACATCCTCTTAAATTACTGTTAGATACAATTAAAGAAATTCCCCACAAAAAAAATTTAGTGTTTTATTATCCGTTTAAGATCCCCTTGGATCCTGTTAAGACGACAATTTTATAATTTGTCGCTTTTCCAGTAAACGTAGTCTTATTAAATTCCCATTAGATCCATTTAGGGAAATTTCTTGAAAAATAATTTCGTGTTTTAAGGTCTACTTAGGTTCCGCTTAGGTCCCCTTAGAATTATACTCCTCTTAAATTCTTCTTAGATCCACTTAAAGGAATGTTTAAAAAGTAATTTCAGATTATAATTTCCACTTAGGTTCCCCGTAGAACCCATTACAAACATTTCCCGAAATTAACTGCACAACCAGTATCCCCGTAAGAAGTTTTTACAACACATTACGTTCCACGATTCCTCTTTAAATCCACTTAAAACTCTAACTGCAATCTTAGAGGATTCTAAAGAGATTCTAACGATTCCTAACGGGTATTTTTACCAGGGCCGTATCATAAACTGAAATCGATTTTACCTATCACATACGGTTTACGCGTTATTTATTGATACTAATAACAATAACGTTCATTTATGATTGGAACGTTCCAGTGGAACGTTCCTGGACGTTCCCAACCGGCTGACATTTTACACGTCCCGGGAACGTTCCTGGAACGTTCCGAAAGTTCCCGCGGAACGTTCCGAGAACATTCCAGGAACGGGCGTCTTAAAAAGGCATTATGTGAAAGAGGACATATTTCTCCGTCCAAAAAAAAAAAAAAAAAACTAATTTTGATGATTTTTCATCTGACCGATTTAATAGCCGGACTACTTTAAACCTTTGGCCTTTTCATTTATTTGATGTTTCTAATTTTAATTGAAATTTATATGCTTATTTGAAATAAATCCTAGAAGTTTGATTTAAAAATAACCATTGCAGTGAGGATTACTATCTATCTACGGTATTGAAAATTTCAAAAAAGGAATGCTGTTTCTGTCCTTCTTTGAATCTCCGATTAGGCAGCGAGAATATTTAGATTCCAATTTCTTTCAAAGCCAATGGGAGCTATTAAACGTAACCTGAAATAAATAAAAAACCCCATTTTCATTTACCGCATTAGAAGGCGCTGAAAAAGCATAACATTTGCTAAATCTAGTAACAATGAATTTCGACAATATAAAATTACTAATACTGTTCTTTAAATGCTTTTAACCTTATGATGATTTGAAAAACAGTAAATAAGAACAGCGAAATGTGTACATTTACGAGGGATCTTAAATGTTCTATTTCGTGGATGATTTGGGGTATGCAAAAGTATTTAGAAATATATTCCCAGTAAAAAAAACTAATTCGGGAGGATGCCCGTGCAGAAATTTCGGTAAGGGCCGGATTGGGTGCGGATCAGGTAGAATGTGGCCCCAATCAGGCAACCTTATCAGGACCTGATCCAAAATGAAACGCCTCACCTGATCAGGACCTGATCAGGCTATCCTTAGTAGGTGCCTGACCCGGCCCTGTTCAGGTCCTTATTCACTCTCGTATTTCTATTCAGGTGATATTTTTGATAAAAACGAAAACATTTAATTCGGTGAATTGTCAATTTATTCAATTACAGCTTCCTATTACCGTCCCAGTCCTTTGCGTTGTTGAAAACGGCTTTGTTGTGCGAGAAAACCTCGTCCTCGGAAATGTTGTATCGCGTACAAATTACATCTGAAAAAATGTTTATAAGTTTAGCATAAAAAATAAACTATAATTAATAGAATTAGAAGATTGCACAAATATTTCAAATATTTTCATGTTTTCAAATTAATACAAGAGATCTCAGAAAGATTTCACAAATATTCGAAAGAATCCATAAATTTTTTAAAAATATTTCTCAACATTTCACAAAGATTTCAAAGATTTCAATAGAATTTTAAGAGATGTCAAATATTGCACAGAAACTTCAAGATTTTACGTACTTTAAGATATTTCAAGAAATGCACGGAGATTTAAAACTATTTAAAAGATTGCACAGACATTTCAAATATTTTATTATTTTTAAATTAATACAACAGAATTCGGAAGGATTTCTCAAATATTTCAAAGAATTCATAAAGTTTTAAAAATATTTCTCAACATTTCACAAAGATTTCAAAGATTTTAATAAAATTTCAAAAGAATCCGAAAGATTTCACAGAAATTTCAAAATCTCACATAGATTTTTACATACATTAAAAGACTTCAAGGAATTCACAAAGATTTGAAACTATCTGAAGATTGAACAAAGATTCCAAACATTTTCATTGTTTTCAAATAAATACAACAGATTTCAGAAATATTCCACAAATATTTCAAAGAATTCATAAATTTTTTTTAATATTTCTCAACACTCCACGATCATTTAAAAGATTTTCATAAAACTTTAAAAGATTCTCAAAGATT
Organism: Andricus quercusramuli; assembly: GCA_932178445.1. NCBI lineage: Eukaryota > Metazoa > Arthropoda > Insecta > Hymenoptera > Cynipidae > Andricus > Andricus quercusramuli. The sequence continues at coordinate 20,611 of CAKNXH010057923.1, read as the reverse complement.
TCACAGAAATTTCAAGATCTCACATAGATTTTAACATACTTGAAACTATTTAAAAGATTGCATAAAGATTTCAAATATTTTCATTGTTTTCAAATAAATTCAACAGATTTCAGAAATATTTCACAAATATTTCAAAGAATTCATGAAGTTTTTAAAATATTTCTCAACATTTCACTAAGATTTCAAAGATTTCAATAGAATTTTAAGAGATGTCAAATATTTCACAGAAACTTCAAGATTTTACGTAGTTTAAGATATTTCAAGAAATGCACGAAAATTTAAAACTATTTAAAAGATTGCACAAACATTCCAAATATTTTATTATTTCCAAATTAATACAACAGAATTCAGAAGGATTTCTCAAATATTTCAAAGAATTCATAAAGTTTCAAAAATATTTCTTAACATTTCACAAAGATTTCAAAGATTTTAATAAAATTTCAAAAGATTCCGAAAGATTTCACAGAAATTTCAAAATCTCACATAGATTTTTACATACATCAAAAGACTTCAAGGAATTCACAAAGATTTGAAACTATCTGAAGATTGAACAAAGATTCCAAACATTTTCATTGTTTTCAAATAAATACAACAGATTTCAGAAATATTCCACAAATATTTCAAATAATTCATACATTTTTTAAAATATTTCTCAACACTTCACAAACATTTAAAAGATTTTCATAAAACTTTAAAAGATTCTAAAAGATTTTACAGAAATGTCAAGATCTCACATAGATTTTCACATACTTGAAACTATTTAAAAGATTGCATAAAGATTTCAAATATTTTCATTGTTTTCAAATAAATTCAACAGATTTCAGAAAGATTTCACAAATATTTCAAAGAATTCATGAAGTTTTTAAAATATTTTTAACATTTCACAAACATTTCGATAAAACTTTAGAATATTCCGAAAGATTTCACAGAAATTTCAAGATCCCACATAGCTTTTTACATACTTTAAAAGACTTCAAGGAATTCACAAAGATTTGAAACTATTTGAAGATTGAACGAAGATTCCAAACATTTTCATTTTTTCAAATAAATACAACAGATTTCAGAAATATTCCACAGATATTTCGAAGAATTCATAATTTTGTTTAAATTTTTCTCTACATTTCACAAACATTTAAAAGATTTTCATAAAACTTTAAAAGCTTCTAAAAGATTTCACAGAAATTTCGAAATCTCACATAGATTTTCACATATTTGAAACTATTTGAAAGATTGCATAGAGATTTCAAATATTTTCATTGTTTTCTAATAAATTCAACAGATTTCAGAAAGATTTCACAAATATTTCAAAGAATTCATAAAGTTTTTGAAATATTTCTCAATAGTTCACAAACATTTCAAAGATATTGATAAAACTTTGAAGGATTCTAAAAAATTTCACAAAAATTTCAAGATATCACATACCTTATCCATCGACTTGTCACGATATCAACTGTTATTTCCTTTTTGTGGCCTCTTTTGACAAACTCGACGAGCTGAAACGGACGAATTACCTCCACGTTCATTTTCTTTTGCTGGAAAAAAAATTTGTTAGTCAAAAACAGAAGAGACCCTGAAAAAGTGAGGTTACGATAATTTGAACAAAACTCGAACTGTAAAAAATACAACAAAAATTACAAATTATAATTGTGAAATCACCGAACTCGGTGCAGCTATTTACAATCTTAAAAGTAGGGAAAGTACTGTTTTAAAGGTTAGAAACTCGTAATGGAGTCGTAAATTTGATACTGTAAAGGGCATAATATTGCGTGCACTGTCAAAAAATTTCCTGTGATTTAACTATATTGGAAAAGGTGACTAAAATTACCAAAATTGAAAGCAGGAATTCCAATATCAATGGTGTATTTAACAATTTTATAACAATGATTAAATAAAAAAATAAATTTATAACTGACTATTCGTAAAATTCATCTGAATTTCTCACGGCCTGGGCCGCGGTACTGCCGAAATAGCGCAGAGTTTGTGAACGCGTCACATTGAATGTTACACAAGCTTCAAGTACATTTAGTTAAAAAAAGTTTTAAATTGTTAAATTATAGGAAAATTGTTTTATAGTGCTTCAAACAGAAGAGAAAAGGTGAAGTTATGACACTTTGAAAAATACTGGAGGAACAGACGCTAAAAAAGTGAGGTTAGAAAAGTCAGGTTATGGTTCTTTGATTGGTTGAGCATCTTAAGTTACACAATATATACATACCTTAATTACAGCACACTAAAAAATTATAAAGAAGAGAAATATCACTGACATGAAGAGTCCACAAACACAAATTGGAAAATAAAAACTCACTTTGCGTATGACACACATTCAAGACTCGAATCATGTATAAACATTCCCATGAGTATACTACTCCATTTTGTAAAGGAGATGGCGCTTCTTTTAACCTGATCAGGTACGGATCCGATCCGTATGATTTCCCTTGCTAAGGGCCGCGTACGGAGAGCCTGATCAGGGCCGCATCCGAAATAAAGAGCAAATTGGGCAATTTCTGCACGGGTGGCGGTGAATTAACATGTTTTGATTCGCCCGAATTCTGCTTTCTGATTCGTTGAAACGATTGAGGCCAGAGCGAATCGAATGTGTGTCAATTCGCCTTAATTCGTGGTCAAGGTAATTTCGAAAACAATTATTAAAAATTGCATGCCTCGAGACTCGAACCAGCGATCTTAAGTGTATGAAGTTCAGAGGGCGACTACTGAGCTACGGGACTCATTGATATTTATGTACAACGGATCCTTTATGCCGAGCGCGTCGGTTAGAGCTCACGAATTCGGTTGAATACGCCAGTCATTAACTGTATTCGCGCTGGCGAATTCTGGCAAATTGGAGCTTGCCTCAAAATCTCGCGAATTAAAATGAATTGGCGGGCACTGAAAATAATTCATTCTGTCGCATTCAAATGAATTAAAGCACCTAGAAATTTTTCGCTGAATTCGGGCGAATAGAATATTTGAAGACTTTATTACTTCTCACGAATAAACACGAATTCACCACCATCTCCAATTCAAGATGGTCGCAAAGCAAGATTCACGGGGGCTCCCGGGGAATTCTTCTCAATTCGTCCCAATTAGTTTCTTTTCACTGGGTTGTCGCCACTGGGCACAAAAAGGGATTCAGTTTAAGAGCTAACTCCTGTTGCTATAGAGATTCAAAACGCGAGGACAAAACGGTATCAATAAGGATTCAATGATTGTCACGTAACCACTTAATAGGAAATTGTTGAATACTTTTCAATGCAAACCTTTTTATACCATATGATCAAAAAGTACCCGGAATTCTTCAATAAAATGAAAACGGTTCAATTATTCATCGATATTCATTTTATTCCCTTCAAAGTAATCTCGAATGGAAGCAATACACATATTTCAACGCTTCCTTCAATCTGCAAAACACTTTTGATAGGCCGATTTTGGAATCACCTCCAGCTCTTTCTGCGGATTCTCATTTATCGCCTCAATCGTCTCAAAACGCCTTCCGCGAAGTGTTAACTTGGGTCGTGGGAATAGAAAGAAGTCACACGGAGCCAAGACAGGTGAATAAGAGCTTGCGGGACGGTATGAACGTTGTTTCTGGTCAAATAATCGCGTACAAGATGAGATGTGTGAGCCGGCGCGGCTCACACTCTCGGCACAAGCCGCGCTTCAACTTGTCTGATGCCCAAGACATCGTGCATAACGCTCTGCACCGATCCGAGCAAGACTTCAAGATTTGCTAATATCTCCCTGAAGCTCACTTGACGATCTTTGAGGACAATTTTCTTTATTTTTTCGATGTTTTCGTCGGTCACAGAGGTAGATGGACGACCGGAACGAGGCAAATCATCAACCAGAGTACGGCCCACTTTAAACTCTTTATATCACTCGTGCGCTTGTGTTTTCGACATTGTCGAGTCCCCGTAGGCTACCGTTAACATTTTCAACGCTTCTGCACATGATATTTTGTTAGAAACACAAAATTTCAGGCAAACTCTTTGCTCAAAAAAATTCTACATTGCGAAATTCGCAGAACACAAAAAACAATGAATTGTTCACAAAACTACCACGCACAAACTCTTGACAAATGGCGCTCAAACAGATGTTTGAGCACCAGATAACAGATGTACCAGTTTAGAAAAAAAATGTTTTGACAATATCTCAAGCGCGGTTTGTTTGAATGAGAAATTCCGGGTACTTTTTGATCATAAGGTACATATGAGGAGGAAACGACCCAAACATGATAATCTATTACAGATGCTTCCTTAATAATTGGACATATGTGACCGTCCGCAAAGAAAGGGACCTAATGCGTCGAAGCTGAATTTTACAGGACGGGCGATCGTAGCAGAGCTCGCAAGCCAGGATTTGAGTAGTGGGGATGCGTCTACGAAAAGCACCCCCTTCACTTACCACTACACTTTTAAGCACGAGCCAGTAGAGCTCACGGACACTTCGCGTACAGCTGCAGTGGTAAGTGGTGGGGCAGGCTTTCGTAGGCCTCTCGTTCGGACCCCGCGTACGCTTATCATGCCTATGTTTGTAGCTTTGGTTTGGAATAACATATATTTTATGGGTACTTGCCACAAGGAAAAAAATTAATATTGAACCAAGAAAATTTCGGACGAATACGGACGATACAAAATTTTCATGATCCAAGAAAATCTGTCTTGTCCCAAGAAAATGTATTTAATTAAATGAAGGGAATCAAGTTTATTCGATCTAGTAAATTTCTTGAGATAAGAAATGTTTTCTTAAATGAAGAAAATATTTTATCATCCATTTCACCGATAGATTTATCTTACATAACAGGCATTAAACTATTACAGCCATGTTTATTTACATTAACACATAACATTTCGTTCCCATTCTTTCAAAAGTTCCTGTTTCGATTTTTGGAAGTTTTCTTCTTCTTTATTCATAATGTGTCCCCTAAGGGTTTACATGACTTCCATTTCTTACAATACTTCGGCCTACATATTCTATGGAATCTTATATTTACTATTTATATTTATTCACGACAATTTACAGAAAATCGTATGTCTAGATCCTTATTTCTATTTTTTACGATAGCGCAATTTGGGACGTGTTAGCGAATGAGTGAGCGAGCAGCGATCGGAAACGAGAGTACAAGCGACAAAGAGAGAAAGAGAGCGAAAAAGCAACCGCATCCTAATTTACTTATGCTATTATATAACCATCACTCGCACATCTTCGGCTTCTAATCTAATCGACCTTCATTTCCTTTTCCTGTCACTTCTCTTGTACCTCCATTTTGATAAAAATAGTTAAGGTTGATAAAGGCTTGCTGCATTTTATACTCCAACACGTGTTGCGGAAAGAGCGGACCTTCGAAGGCTTTTCCAAAGAACTAAAAGCTTCGCGAATTATGATTGCGAAACATTAATCGACAGAATTGGATAACAAGTGAAAACTGGCGAGCTTGTGAGGTAAAATCAATAGAATATCAGGATATAAGTAAAATTATAAGCTGAATGTAATTTGGTTTAACTTGATTAAAGATGCACTTTTTGCCTAACATGTGGAAAACAGCTGAAAAATGTTCTCATTTTCTGAACAAGGCTTCATTTACTCAAGTAATATTATTCGTAAATATTTTAGAAGTATTATTTCACTTACTTTAATTCACAAGGTTTGCTTGAATTTTGTATTCATGTCTTTTTCTATAATAACTTTAATTACATTAAAAATTTTATTAGGTAAACGCGCGCATTGCACCGACTTCGGATTCCGGTTCGTCTACCGATCAAAAAGATGACACATATTGTCTCAACTCTCCATGCCTTTTTTCCGCTCTAGTGCTTAATTTATCCCTTTGCGTCCACCGTGCATAACTTTATTGTAAACTCTCAATCTCTTTTCCTTTTTTCCATTACCATATATAATTTTATATTACCATATACCATAAGTATTTCTCTAATCCTGTAATCAAAACCGCCATCCTTTCTTCATCCTCTGCCATCAATACTATATCGTCCACGTATGCCAGTGTATGTATATATTTTCGTTCCCTATCCTAACTCCTACCCATCCTTTTCTCTTCATTATTTCTTCCAAGTCTGATATTAATATATTAAATAAAAATGGGCTCAGAGGACATCCTTGCCTTACTCCAGTGGTGGATACAGAAATCGTGCGTCTTTTTTCAACCCGGGAGAAAGAAAGGTGGGATAGAGGGGTGCTGGCCCCATCCAACCTACCTTCTTTCATTCGGGTTGAAAAGAAATCCCTCTCTTATCCCCTTTTCACGATAACTTCTTCTCTCCCACCTCAGTCTAATGAGTCAAACGCAGCCTTCAAGTCCACGTACATTGTTATCATGGCCCTTTTCTCCCTTTCTATCATCTTATTTACTGGATAATTCAGAACATATAACATATTCAAAATAATTTTTCTTCCATAGCTTAATTGGGAAAGCGCCTGAGCGGAAATCAGTAGTTCTGTGGTTCGATTCCCAGCGGAGTGAAAGGAGAAGATATTTTTTAAGAATAAAGTTATTTCAAATCATTTTTCTTTCGTAGCTCCATCTAGTCTGAAAAGACGTTAAAATTTTTTTTTATTCTTTAATGATAATACAGATTTCTTGTAAAATTTGATTTGTCCCATTTAGAAAAATAATGCATGTCTTTCTGAGAAAAGTTTCTTCTCTCGCTCTCTGTAGTAGCTTAATGGAAAGGCACCTCAATAGACATCAGTTGTTCTGTGGTTCGATTCCCAGCGGAGCGAAAGGAGATCTTTTTTCCGAAAAATAAAATTTATTTTGAATAATTTTTGTTTCGTAGCTCAATCTAGTCTGAGAAGGCGTTGAATATTTTCCGTTATTCTCTAATGATAATACAGATTCCTTGAAGAACATATATATTCTCCATCACCCCCATCCCTTTTCTGAACTCTGTCTGATTCGGTGGCTCTATCCCTTTTTCCTCAACTTCTTGCTTCAACCTTTCCGATGAAATAGTCACATCATATAATGTTCGCATTAGCGTCAATCCTCTATAATCTTTAACCTCCTCCCTCTTTCTTTTCTTCACTATGGGTATCACCGCTCCTTCCTTTTGTAACTCTGGCCACCCCTATCCTCTCCATACTCTATTGCACATTATCCATGCCCATTCTTTTCATTCTGTCTCCTTATATTTCCAGACTTAATTTGGAATCTCATCTATACCAGGTGCCTCTCCATCCTTTATTATCCCTAATACCTTGACTATTTCATCCCTTGTAATTTCCTTCTCCTCATCTGTTTCCCTGCTATATTTTTCTCCTTTCCTAACTTTCCTCTCTACCCCTCCAAGTAATTCCGTAAAATATTTGTTCAATTCGAACATCTCAATGTCCTGGCTCACTCTTTTTCTTCTCCTAGCCTTCTCCGCCTCTTCTTCAAATATTTTATTTTCCTCCTCTTTGTTCATGACAAAACTCAGTATACTCCTTTTTTCTCCGCTACTTGTCCCTTTTCTCCATTTTCTTAATTCCCTTCGCACTTCCTCCTTCTTCTGTTTATATTCCTCATCCCATCTACTTCCATCCCTCCCATGGCTAACCATTTTCTGCTTCTGCACTCTTTTTATTTCTTCTCTCTTGTTACTTTAGCTTCCTTTCTACTATCATGGGAAAGTGATCCAAACCTATATAATTCCCTACCTCTAGTTTCTTGAATTTCTCTCTTACCTCATCCTCCACTACCACATAATCAATTACAGTTTCCCATTTTCTCCTGAACGCGTATATTCCCCTTCCTGAACCCCCTACATACTTCCATTTAGGATGAACCGTCTCATTTCCTCTAGGCTCTTCAACAATTTGTTTCCCTCCCCATTCAGTATCTTGCCTTTGGATTTTCTTCCTCGCTCTCCAAACCACTCCCTTCCTCCTCTATCTCCCATTCTCGCATTAAAATCTCCTATTATAAGCCTAATCTCTTTTTTATTTTCTTCCATCAGTTCTCTTATCTCTTCGAAATTCTCCTGTATATCAGTGTTCACGCAAACCACCACTATCTTCCACCCCTCTCCTACCATATTTATCTCTTCTACTATTGATCCTTCGTTTTGTTCTTCCATCTCTTTTTTATCCTTCTCTGTTATACATTTATTCCTCACTCCCCTTAGCATTCCTCCCATTCCTCTTCCTTTTTTATTCTTTCTCTTTGCATTTTGAACCTGCTATTTATAACCTCTTGGTAACCTTCCCCTTACTTTTTTTCATCCCTTTTCATCTACCTACGCCTCCATCATTATTACTACATCCCATTGTGTCAAATTTCTCATATACTCTTTATCCTTTCTTTCCGAGCCTACTATACTTTAGTAGCATATCCTCCCTGTCCTCATCCAAATCGCACCATACACCTTCTATCTGCATTCTCCCATACTTAACTCATGTTTTTCTTCCCTCTAATGCTCTTTTCCTTAACTTATACTAAATATTCCTTCCTACCCTTGTGTTCCTATACTTCGCACTTCCTCTATCTCTACCTTAGCATCAACCCTTTCTAGTACTTCTTCCAGTCCTTCCTTCAGCTCCTCCTCCTCTAATAAGAGACCCTTCATCAGTATGTTCTTTTTTCTTTCTTCTTTCTCTTTTTTCTATTCTTCGTTCTAGTTTTCTTAACCTTTCCTTCTCCTTATCCCCACCCTTTCAACCTCCAAACTTTCCTCATTTCTTTCCTAAGTTCATCCATTTCTCGCTTAATTTCTTTCTTTATTCCCTTTCCCCTTTTCTCCTGCTTTTCTTCGTCTATCCCCATCAACTCTGTTTTCTTCTGTCCCTTTATTGTTCTCATTTTTCTCTACATAACTATGTTTTTTCGGCGGCGATCTGAACATTTTTTGATTTTTCAAGCTGGACCCTCTATCTTCCTTGTATTTACTGCTTCTCCTCTCCCCTCTCTTCGTTTGAGGAATGCCTCAATCGATCCCACGCTGTTCGCTCTGAATCTCTCCTTTTCTAAAGTTTTCCTATAATTTCCCTTTGCCTTCCTTCGTTTGTTCTCCCTTTTCGGTGTACTGAAAACTTACTGACCTGAATTGCTTTTTTCCTTGCTGGTACTCACTGCGCTAGCCATGAAAACAATTCAAAGGATCCCGCCTTCTATCGTAATTTGTCGCCACCTATCGTTGCGTCTACGTGCCTTACATTTCTCCGCTAACTAACCTCAAATTCCATAAAAATCTGTCTTGATCCTCAAAAATATCCTCAACCGCTTGCCAATATCTCAATCAATCTCTCACAAACAAAGCCTGCTATACACTATATGCTTCCACAATCCACTCACCTCAAATACCACCAATATAAGAAAAAATCAGCATGAAAAATTCACTGCCACCTCACACTTCCATGCCGGAAACGGAAGTCCTGGAAGTTTGCTTACTACTATTTTTAATAAGACGATAGGTGCAGAGCGTGTCATGCGCACGCTGAGTACCTAGAACACCGTCCAGGTATCCACGTGTCCCACTCACACGGGAACGACTCATCTGTACAGACACAATGTGGTCCTAAATGTGCGTTACTGTGTATTGACCTTAAGCATGACCTTGACGATGACCTTCAAAGTCATTTTAAGGTCAATGTTTGTCCATTGGAAACCGCCTTTCAAGGTTACAATGTACCTATTGTGACGTGGTATTCTATACCACGCCCAAATGGAGTATTTAATCACGCCTAATCAACCTAAAGTCAACCTATAATTCATAAATAAATTATATCTGGTCGAACAGAGAATCTATTTCTGAACTTTCATAGGGCGAGGGTTTCGAAAGGAATGGTCTGTTGCCATAAAGCGAACCCCGCGAGGCCTATGACTTGTAATTTCTCCACTGCTCCAAACCCTCATCAGACTGGGGGGATACTATTAATGTTTTTAAAAGAAGAAATTCACTAGTGCCATCGAACTATTATTTTTGTTCACTATCCCTGGTAAAAATACCCATTAGGAATCGTTAGAATCTGTTTAGAAGCCTCTAAGATTGCAGTTCGAGTATTAAGTGGACTTAAAGAGGAATCGTGGAAAGTAATGTGTTGTAATATGTTCCTAAGGGGACACTGGTTGCGCAGTTAATTTTGCGAAATATTTGTCATGGGTTCTACGGGGAACCTAAGTGGAAATTATAATCCGAAATTACTTTTTGAACATTTCTTTAGAGGGATCTGGTAGGAGTTTAATAGGAACATAATTCTGAAAGGATCTGAGCGGAACCTAAGTAGACCTTAAAACGCAAAATTATTTGTTGAGAAATTCTTTTAAATGGAAATTTAATAGGACTACGTTTACTGGAAAAGTTACTAAGTATATAATTGCCGTCTTAAGAGGATGTAAGGAGATTTTAAACGGACATTAAAACTCTAAATTATTTTGTATGGAATTTCTCTAAGTGGATCTGAAAAGAATTTAATAGGTGCGCTTACTGGAACTGTTGCTAAGTATATATTTGCATTTTAAGAGGATCTAAGGGGATCTTAAATGGACATTAAAACACTAAATTTTTTTGTGGGGAATTCCTTTCATTGTATCTAACAGTCATATAAGAGGATGCTTTTACTGGAAAATTGACTAAGTTTATAATTGTCGTCTTTAGAGGATCTAAGGGGATCTTAGATGGACATTAGAATACTCAATTTTTTGTACGGAATTTCTCTAAGTGGATGTAATAGGTATTTATAAGGACTGCGTTTACTCGAAATGCGACTGAGTATGAAATTTTCATTCTGAGCAGATCTAAAGGGAACTTAAGAGGACACTAAAAAACTACATTATTTTGTACGGAATTTCTCTAAGTGGATCCAACGGTAATTTAGGAAACTGCGTTTACTGGAAAACTTACTGAGTATATAACTACCATCTTAAGAGGATCTAAGGGGATCTTAAATGAACTGTTATGTCAATAGAATGTTACACATGTTTCAGGAACCTTACCATTTTTTAACCCACCTTCTCATAATATGTCTAAAATCAAGAAATAATGAATATATATTCCTGAGCGAAACCTGGGTCATTCAGGAAAAAAGCATGACCGAGATTTTGTAACGAACGTTCAAGCGGTTCGATAGCGCAATTGGCTAAGGCATCGGCTAGGTACATACGGGTTAGGCAGTTCAGGTAGGGTTCGAATCCCCAGCGAGTGCAATTTTTCAGCGGACTTGAGCGTGCGATGATATGTGCAGGGGACCGTGCGTGAAATTAAGTTATTTGAAATATAAAGTAAGTGCCGCAATAATACAAAAAAAAAACATTTTTTGGCACATATCAAATACACATTAGACGCATACAGAAACCTCATAGAAACCTTTTAACCTCCCAGTAAGCGATGCCAAAAAACCCTTGATCTCCTCTTAGGTTCTATAGAAAAACCCCTTACAAACCTTATAAGATCCTTGTAAAACCCCAGTACACCCCGAATCAGATCCATTTAGAAACATTTCAGATATACATTAGACGCACATAGAAGCCTCATAGAAACCTTTTAAACTCCCAGTAAGCGAGGACCTTTGTATACTTTTAAGTCCCTATAGGATCTACTTACAAATATCATGAGCTCCACAGTATATGCTCTTTCAAGCATGGAACAAAACCCTCTTTGAAAAATTATAGGAATCCTTAAATTCCTAAATCTATAGGGATTCTGAGAGGATTCTAGGAGGGATTTTTAGCATCACTCGGGGCTGGTGGGCCAGGTCATCACACTAAACCATCCACAAATCAAATTTACCAATTCACGACTGGGTAGTCTTGGATCCGCATAAAACATTACACTCCACAAAACACGTGCAACGTGGGAAAGTTGACACCGGCTGTATGCTCTGAACTGTCAAAATGATAGCAGCCGATAATAATTGGGCGCGAACTATGTAGGGAAGGTGCGCCTGACAAGCGTCTGCGTCGCGCCCGCGGCGCAGGTCAGCAATGTGACTCGCCACCCTGAGGTGCATTCAAAGCGACCACCCGGGTGCACCCGGAGCCGTTCAGCGGCGCTAGGTGAGTGGACGGATCAACCAGGGTGAACCATTCAGAGATCACTGGGGTGAAGAGTGGGGGTCACTCGATGGGTGACTATTTCACCCACCAAAAATAGGTAGGTAGAAAAAAAGACGATTTTTCAACAAAAAAGTTAATTTTCAACCAAGAAAGATGAAGTTTCAAACAAATAATTGAACTTTCAAGTAATAGAGCCGAATTTTCAAGAAAATTATCGAAATTTTAACTATATAGTTAGATCTTCAAGCCAAAAAAAAAAATAATTTTTCAGAACGCAGTTGAAATTTCAACCAAAAATTTCATTGTCAATGAAGAAAGTTGACTTTTCTAACCAAAATGATGAAGTCCTAATTCAAAAGGACGAATTTTCTATACAAAAAAGGCTTATGTTGAATTTCCCACTAAATTATAAAATATTCAACCAAATAGTAGAATTTTTAACCAAAAGAGATGCATTCTGAACCGAAAAAATGAGTGTTCAACAAAACAGCATAATTTTCGACAGAAAAATGTGACTTTTGAACAAAGAAGTTGAATTTTCAACAAAATAATGACATTTTCAGCCAAATAGTAGAATTTTAATTTAAAAAATAGAAAATTTGTTTAAAATATTCATTGTCTTTGAAGCGTTCTCAGTTTAGTAACACATTTTAAAAAGAAAAACTTATAAAGTTGAACAATCTTCAAAGTTCATCGCTCAAACTAAACAATCTGAAAATTTCAAGCTTTAAACATTATTCAAGCTGTGCATCACAAAGGGCCTAACAACTAAAATATCAATTAAGAAGTTACATTTTCAAGCAAAGAGATAAATCTTCATTAGAAAAATGAATTTTCAACAAAGCAGTTAAACTTTCAATCAAGTAGTAGAGGCAATTTAAATACAAAAATTTTCAGTTTCGAAAATTAATTTTCAACCAAAGACATGAATTTTCAGCCAAGAAAGATTTTTCAGTCAAGAAAGAAAATATTTTTTCACCAAATTGTTTAATTTTCAAGCAAAAAAGACGATTTTTCTACAAAACAGTTGTGTTTACAAAAATGCTCTTGCATTTTTTGTAAATTTTTGTGTAAAATAACCTCAATTATCTTCCCCCAAAGACTACGCGCCAAACATCTAAAATCGAAACATACCCCCGGCGCACACTCGAAGCCGTTCATTCTACCGTGCTCCTTCCACTTCACCCTAGTAAACTCCGCCCACTTCTTTATTTTACCCACCAATTCACCCAGGTGGTCGCCTGGAACGCACCCCTGCCGATGAAACAGCACTGAACGGCACTGGCGAACGGAACTGGGCTGCTAATGCCGTTTCAGTACTGTTCAGGGTGGCGAGTCACATTGCTGACCTGCGCCGCGGGCGCGACGCAGACACTTGTCAGACGCACCTTCCGGGGTGTACTGGGGTTTTACAAGGATCTTAAAGGTTTGTAAGGATTTTTTTATAGAACCTAAGAGGAGATCAAGGGTCTTTTGTCATCGCTTACTGGGAAATTAAAAGGTTTCTATGATTTTTTTTTGTATTATTGCGGCACTTACTTTATATTTAAAATAACCTAATTTCACGCACGGGCGAACGGAACTGGGCTGCCAATGCCTTTTCAGTGACTGTTTGTGCTGATTCTGGCACCTAAACGGCACTCAGAGCGATGCGACGGTCATATAATGGTTCTATTGTTTTCGTCACGTATCGGACAGGCAGAGTGGTTTACAGTAGTTGGCCGCCGCCAACCCGAATCCCTTTTTAAAATTTTCTTAAAAATATCAACTCTTTTTTTAATTGATGAATTTTCTTATGATACATATTATTTACTTAAAATTACATACTAATATACTATTCTGAAGTTGAGTTCGAAAATGTCGTCTCTTTTGGCTTATCTCATTTCATTTACGAGATACATTATATTCATTCCAATTTTTAACTTTTCAAACAAAAAGTTAGATATCTGAAATTATCTAAACTCATAGATTCTGAATTTCTAACTTTCGCAGAGGTATCTACAAAATTTTACAAATTTTACTTTTTAATTTTTAATCCCTTTCAGCTGGACTACTTGGTAGCCTATTCGCAGGTATAAAGGGAACTTCTGCAGGCATTTAAAACTGAAATCTGAGTAGCTTTGAACGAGCAGCTCTGAAACGGTACTGGACAGTGCCGTTTGAGTGTTTGAGTGCCGTTTGGCTCGTCGTCCGATTGTTAATTTACAATTTATAAGAATGTGAAAGTTTGTTCAAAATGCAAGCACAAATCAAAATTGTCAATTGCCCAGTTAACGCGTTGATAGATTTTGAAGTGGCCGATAATTATATTGGAGCCCAAGCATTCGGCCTAGCTGAAACTAGCATGTAAACCGGTAACTTGCTCGGGAATTGAATTTTTGGAGCCTGGTTTTAGGATTACAAAAATTATTGAGGGTCGTTATACACTTCCGGTCCATTTCAATAATCTGAATAGGGAAGTGGAATTTAAAATTATTTCGAGTTTGGGAAATCGCTGCATCTTGGGAATAAACTTTGTAGAACAATTCAATGTTGTTTTCGGGCATGACAATTAAATTGAGTTGGAATACGAGCGAACGCGTAAAGAAGCCGCAGCGATTTTGATGAGTCGTCGCTGGGATTTTTAATACATTGCTTAAATAGGCGTCATAAATTAGAAAAGGCCTAAAACCTAATAGTAATCAGGACTGAGTTTGAGAACTGTTGAGAACATTCAAGTGTGGTTAACATTTATTAAGAAAATAGCGGTAGGCATTTTCTGACCATGAATAGAATCTGCAAGGTCAAGATGGCAGATAATCCTGAATTTGAAATACCTCAGTCCATGACGGATTTGGATGAGGATGAAACAAGAGACTAGTTGGATAACAGGGGGCACAGTGCAGTGGGCTCTGCCCACGTGTAAAGGCATAGGGTCATTAGACTCCTACAAATAGAGGCGGGCATGCCGGGTATCCGTTGGTCCAGTGAGGACAATAAGGAGGATAATAAATTCTCCAAACTAACCCCGACCCCTAGTAGCCATCCGTTAATTGCAGATACTACCAGTTATAGTTCGGTGGGAACTAGTGCACTAACTCAACCCTACCTAACCCATAGTCCACCACTCTAGGACAATTATGTCCCTGCAGTGGGAGTAGCTAGTCTCACTTCAAGCACTGTTACGGCAACAGTCACTGGCAGTAGCACACTGCTCTTTACTACGGTCGGGTCCACCACGGAAAATATTAGTTCTAGTTCTAGGTACCGGATGTCGTCTCAGGAACCAGCGTTATGCTACCCCTGCTTTGGGAAATAACATAAGTTCAACTTCTGCCCACAGCTTCATCCACAGTAAGCTGGTTGGGTGGACCATGGTGGGCGTATTGCCTTCAGGCTCGGGAATTATATTGTTTACTGAGGTTTCCGAGTTAATTGTCATCACAGATTAAGCTAAAATATATGTTTTTCTTTGTTATCGGGCAGTGTTCACCCCCGATAGCCCTCATTTATAAGAAATTTCTTCTTGTACGCCACTGGGGTGGCTTGACCCCAGAAATTAAACGTTTTTCCTTTCATATCACTAAATAAATTATGCTTTTATTCATTTACTAGCCCTGATCCGTAGATTAATTAGTCAATAGTCATTCTAGTTAGCATGAAAGTTGCAAATTTCAGGTACTGTATAGAAGCAGACTACCCTGGAAACTGGGTCATTCGGAATTGAGCGAGCTCAAACCATCGAGGTGTCACAATAAAATTAACGCGTTTCAGTAAAATAAATCAAGTCAACAAATTTTCTCGGGGAAAAATTATCTTGGGAATTAACATTAATCTAAGCAGGGCCGGATTATGAATGTGGGGGCCCCAGGGCCGATCAATGTGTGGGGGCCCTTTTGCGGTCACAAATTAATTACATTATACAATAAGATTATGTTTTCAATTCATTTTATTTATTTATTATCACATTCCGCGAAGTATGTCTCTTTCTGAACTGAGAAGTACCAAATGAACCAGTCGATCTTCTTCCATGCTCGAACGAAGTAGACTTTTGATCAATTTCATTTTCGAAAATGACCTTTCACTCGTACAATTAGTCACCATCATCGATAGGTACAAACGCAAAACAATTTCTGCATTAAAAAACGTCGAATGTAATCTATTTTTTTTAATAATGCGGTACAAAAACATTTCAACTGGTTCATTTTCTTTTTTTTCTTGGAAATCAGCGAATTCTTTAAGCTGTATAAGCTCGTTTGCCAAAGTTGCTTCCAAATCTTCAGAGTACGTATCTACAAGATTAGAAGCATCTTTTGCGGTTTCATTGGATTCCATATCGAGCAGACTAGCCATGAAATTGAAATTTTCCACGACAAACTTATAAGATGAAATTTTTTCATTTAATGCGGTCATCAATTTATCTATCACTGGAAGAAAAGCTTTTATACGAAATTTGTCTCTCGCTGAATGTTGTACCGCGGAGACCTGAGACTCCTGAGAGTCAAGGTATTGCAACCGTACATTACTTGATCTGACCCGAACAGATTCAAAGTCACAAGTCCTTGAAATACATATTATAGGTACATTTTTCAGGAAATTAATAAATGAATCTCCAGGAGTTTTATTAAACAAATCTGACAGCATTTCGAATCACTTTCACGAAAATGTTGTCAACTTAAATCCTTAAAAAATTAAAAACCCTATTTGTTCGCATTTTTTGTGAGGGCCCCCAAAATGTGGGGGCCCCGGGCCGCGGCCCCGTCGGCCCTGCCCTTAATGCGGCCCTGAATCTAAGTATACTCAATAGTGAACCACCAGTCTGGATCTCGGCGGATGCACTCGAGGGCGGAATGGGGGCGTGCTCAGCCCGGTGATGCCTGGTCCGTGGGGTGGGCAGTTGTGACGTGGTGTTCTATACCACGCCCAATTGGAGTATATAATCACGCCCAATCAACTTAGAGTCAACCTGAAATTCATAAATGAATTATACCTTGTCAAGCACAGAATCCATTTCTGAACTTTCATAGGGTGAGAGCTTCGAAAGGGATGAACTGTTGCCATAAAACAAACCCCTCGAGGCCTAGGACTTGTAATTTCTTCGCTGCTGCAAACTGTCACCAGACTGGGGGGGGGGATAATTTTAATGTTTTTGAAAGAAGACATTCACTAATGCGTTCGAACTTCTATTTTTGTTCACTAGACACTCAGGGCCGGTGAGCCTGGCCACCACACTAAACCATCCACACGATCAAATTCACGAATTCACGACTGGGTAGTCGTGGATCCGCATAAAACATTACACTCCACAAAACATTACTGCTGCACGTCACAACATTCTAGAGGAAGAAGGGTACACGTTAACACGTGCAACGTGAGAAAGTTGACACCGGCTGTATGTTCTGAACTGTCAAAATAATAGCAGCCGATAATAATTGGGTGCACACTAAATAGGGTAGGTGCGCCTGACAAGTATCTGCGTCGCGCCCGCGGCGCAGGTCAGCAACGTGACTTGCCCAGGGTTGCGAACTGACTGACTTGCTTGACAGCTTCTTAATTTTTCAAAAAATTATTAAAGGTGGCAGACCCACAAGTTCCTTTAAAGAGGGAAAATCGCAAAAATTTGACTTTTGCCCCGGGTGCAATCGAGTGTTGTCAAATACGATGAAATTAACTTACTTTACGTATTTTCAAACTTCAGTTTTTCCCATTTTTTAAATTTTATAAAAAATGATTCAGTTAATCTCGTTCTTAATGCATTCCGGAATACGTGAAGTTATATCACGCTCATTTCGCTCACCCAACTTTCAAGTCCGCCATTTTGTACATTTTTTATAATTTTTACGTATAATACGTAATATACATATTATACGTATAAAAGTTCGAGTTACGCGCAAACGTGCAACCCTGGACTTGCCACAAGGTGGAGTCCCATGTGGGCAGAAAACGTCGGCGTAAAGCAGAAACTCATGAGAGTGGAAGAAACAAATAGATATGTCCGTCTCTCTCACTCTCATTAGTTTCTGCTTTACGCCGACGTTTTCTGTGTGATGATCGCACCTGTGCGCTCATCTTTTTAGCGGAGAGCGAACATACTAAAAGCGTATCCGCAATCCAGCCTTTCACCCTTCTATACGTTAGTCATTCTTTTATGGTTACGTGGCAAATTCAAATCTAAATTAAAATCGAACTTTACTTTACTAGATTAATATGGCAGAATTGTAGATCCAATAAGGAGACTTTAGAATAAAATTAGTGATAAGAATTTCTATTTCATGAGACAGCGAGCCTAGGTCTGGGTTATTTTATAATTTTGAAACGTTCTTAAAATGAACTTGAACTCAAAAACTAGTCTCGCCTCATAAATAATTAGCTTTAAGATTTATTTTACAGCTCTACAAGTCATCAAGAAACTTAGAGGAAATGTCTCACGTTTTATGCCATTATTTTTATTACAAGGGCTAGAAATTATACAGAACTCGAAAGATAGCTACAGAGTAAAAGTAAATAATATAGTGATTTATATTTTAGATAACTACGCTCGAGAGAAAATCACTTTAGTATTAAGTACCAATTTTGGTTCTAAGTCTGAGCACCATTTTTACGATTACATATTTTAGAGGCAAACATTTCTCCCTTCTCTGAAATATCCTCGGAAATATCACATAAATATTCGAAAGCATTCGTTATTTAATTCCCAGAGTAAATTGAAAACAAACTTTTGACATTTTAATAGCCGTACTAAAGAAAACCATATTCTAGAATATATCGTCCTAATTTGAAATTGGAGATGCTAATAATAATAAAAGACCCAAAAGTCTCGACGACGGCGGGGCATGTGTGAAAAGGCTAACTAGACCTCAAGTTCAAGTACGGTTTAATTTATGTGACAGGGTGATCGGACTGCACTCTCCTTGATGGGGTGCGTTGGCTTGAGAAAAGCGCCAAGAAGGGGCCGTAAGTTGATCCGCCTACACAACCGAAATTGGGGAAACCACGAACCAATTAAAGAGTCAGAACGAATTCTGGGGGATGATTTCCACCAATGAATTTATAAGTAAACGCCTAAGAGTCCCGGGTCCTAGGGTGGGAAAATCTTCAGAGAGGTCCAGAGAACAGCTTTTTCACATATGATCGTCACATTGATTTGCATCCCCTTTTTGAGAACTTCGTCTCCCTAATGCAAAGCTTAAATTCGGTCTCGGACTTAGTGAATTTTCAAAATTTTCTTGTAAACCAACTTCAATAAATGTTACCTGGCTGAGTTAATTTTGTTCTCAACTTCAATAAATTTTACCTGGCTGAGTTAATTTTTTTTTCGTTTAAATTCATCCCGATTTCTTATCTTCATAAGACGGCGATTAGAAGATTTAATTGAAACCGCGCCAAATGATCGATCAAGGAATTTAGTTTGAAATAAATTCACAGAATGCGCTCAAGTCGGGTCGTGACAATTTTCTGGTGACAGAGCGGTGGGATTGTTAATTAAATAATCGGCCGGGTAAATCGGGAGTGAATTCAAAAAATGAGTGAGGGATTTGAAAGTGAAATGTCGAGTGAAAATCAGAAACTAAACGGACTTCAAGTTTTAGATTCTCTCAAAGTGACATTTGAATTGAATGAACTAAGTTTCGGACTGGTGCAAATAAAAGAGAAACTTGGCTGTTATATACAAAAAATTTTAATAAATAATTTCATATTATATTAAATTTAATTTATAATTGATAACTTTTATCGGAATTTATAATTGCAAAAAAAAAAAAAAAAAAGATTTTGAAATGTGCCATGGAAAGGAGTGAGGCAGCAAATCCACCCAGGATCTATGCAATTTTCGCTTGACCAAGTGAACTAAAAACCTCCACTGCAGACCAGCAACTTCTTCATCTCGGAGGAACAACCCTAAAAAAAAAGTGATAATTCTGTATCGAGATTCTTTACCAGCAGATCAAAAATAGATGGGTTTTAAAAGACATTACCAACCAACGCTATTTGGAGAGTGATGGACAAAAATTCTTAGAAGGAATTAAAAACAAATTAAAGGTTCACAAGCCTGTGAACCCAACGCTCGGTTCGGTTGTACGTGAAGTGCAATCCAACGTTGGACCCCAGGACCACGGAGAGCAGAGGCAGATCATCATCGGGGCCAGGGAACCGGCAACCTACAAGCGGAAGACATCGACCTGAAAAAGAAACAGTGTTAGTGCGGGAGTGAATAAAAGTCATTTCGAAAAAAAAATGGTGAAAAAGTGCAAAAGTGAATTTAAAAGTGCATTAATTAGATTAACAAGAAAATTTGTACCAGTATGCTGAATGTTGTATGCAGAGAATGGTAAGTCTCCTTTTTATTTTGATCTCAATTCTGCCAAGTTTTGTAGATAAAAGCAGGTACTCTCGCAAGCTTAAAAAAAAAAAAAAATGTAAGAATTTTCTGAAATTAAGAAATTATAATTTTACAATGGTCTCGTGGTATACATTATTGTAATGAATAGGAATGGGCATTTTTACCAAATCTGTGATCATTAAAAAAATAAAAAAATTTTATAAGTACAAATTAATGTATCGAAGAAAAAAAAATTTTTGTGAGACAATATTGAAAATTTTGTGCAAAAGTTTCTCTTGAAGAATATTAGTTAAAAGCTTTTTAGATGT
>CAKNXH010057922.1:7489-18247 GCA_932178445.1 Andricus quercusramuli | reverse complement strand
GTCTATCAAACTAAAAAAAGTTTGCTCACGAAAAGCTATCCGGCTTCGAGAAATTGAATGAAACAGGTCACGTTTCGAGGTTAGATTTTGGGTCGGTATCGACTTTTAACATCTTTCAACATTAATTGTGGAGTCAATTTGTAGTTTAAGAAAAAACAAAAAATTTGAATTCTAGCTATTGAATGGACGAATTGATTTCCAAAAAGTTTGTTTAAAAAAAATCATGCAGTTTCGCGAAATTTGAAAATCCAATTATGACTTCGAAATGGTGTAAAACTGACATTTCAACTTCAAAATAATGACGATAGCAATAATAATTTTGCATATTTCCAAAAAATGAGGAATTGGGTTCCAGGTTATTCAGTGCTGAACGGAAGGGACCCAATAGTAATTAAAAATAAATAACCAGTGTCGAGAAAAATGAAATTTGGTTTTTTACTTTGTGGTTAGAAAAGCTTCTCGGACTATGAACACAAGAAGATAAATTTTGAAAAATGATGCCCCAAAAAAATCCTTTGGCAGGCTTGTGTAATAGAATTTATCTGATTTTTTGAGCTAATAAACCCGATTTCGAAAATCTGGCGCTTGACTCCATTTGCATTTCTACCCTTCAATTGTGAAATTTTCAACCAAATAATAAAATTTATAACTAAAAAGATAATCTTCAGGAGAAAGTTTGAGCGAATTTGCAAAAATTACGTGCATGAGTACAGGGCCGGCGGGGGGGGGGGGGCCTTCAGATGTTACGTAAGTTAAGTACGGTCCCTTACCAGATGAATAATTGCATCAAATCTCGTCGCATACAAAAGAGTCGTCGCTCGACTCATCTGACTCGGAAGATCCGATCCGGCGCCCGGCGTCGGTGGGTCGGTGGTGTCCACGACGCCGACGCCAGAGTCGTCTCCACTCCGCCCCCGCGTTGGCGGGTTGGCCGGCGAACAGCAACACTCGATCAATACACCGCTCCCGAATCGACGGTGGCATCAGGAGTGTTGCTGCGCGAAAGGCTTCTTTGATTCTGATTCTGATTCTCTCAATAGTCAATTCGTGTTTTAATATTCGCGACTTCGTCAGTGCATCGATAAGCGACTCGGAAATGATATCAGTGATTGTTTTTCAATTTTTCAGAACGTCACTTTTAGAAGGACCTCGAGGGAGCTCTTCGATGACCAGAGCAGTCATCCTCAGCTACCAATAGAACTAGAACCCACCCTCGAACTAGGAATGGCTAAGGTAAGGGAGTGGAAAATTTAATCTTCAAATCAAAAAATCTATCATTTCCGGTCATTTTATCCTCAATTCTCTGAGTTAATCGTCCAGGGCAGTGGTTTTACCCTGGTTCCATCAAGGTAAAATAATTACCACCGAATCGCGTGGCCTCACGAGGTTCTAGGTCGTCGTATATTACTACGTGTCCGATGGTATTTATATGAGTCGAGTATGTGCGAAAAATGGAAATTAGTTACGGGGAGAGGACAATTTTTTTCATTTATCTGGATCCTGGAGAACATCGGCTCTATTTAGAATTTAGGGATGGAGAACTTATGGGAAGAGGTGTTAGGAATTTTAATTGGCAATTATTGGAGACTCAATATTAGGGTGCCCTTAATTTTTTCCTTTCGTGAAAATATGCTGCCATAAATTTGTTTTATTTTTAATGAATTGTTTAGATACTTCGCTAGGCCTTTTTAGGTCTGAAATTAAGTTTCCTTAATTTTTAATTTCTAGAAATTCAAATTTTAGTCTTCAAAATTTTTTCACTCCTATAAAAGTGTTTTTTGTTTATTGAGTAATGAACCCTAAATTTAAGAATTGCTGAAAATAAGGAATTATATGAAATGATAGGTAAAAATACATTTTAAAGTACTCCAGGAATATTTAAATTGTCCAAAATATGTATTTTTGTTATATTTCAAAATTCAAGAATACTGTTGTCGCCCGTTATAAACATTATTAAAGTATTCTTCACGAGAATATACTCCTTATATTGTAGGAGAAATCCTGTGAATATTATTTTATTATTTTATATTATATTATTATTTATTTATTTTATATTTTATTATATTTAGGGGCCATTTCAGACCATTTGTGATGAAATTATTAGTTTTCGTATTCTAGGCCCGATAGTATCTCAAAACATTTTTGTGTGGAATCATAAAATTTAGGGCTCATTCCTCAATGAAGAACAAATACTTTTTAGGGATGAAAGAATTTTTCAGGCCTAATCCTTTTTTTTTGATAGTTGAAGACTGAAAATTAATTTTCAGACCTAAAATTTATTGCTGTATTTTCGCAGCAAAGGGAAGATATTTATGGGGTAGCGTTTGCAAAATTTAAAAACACTTTTTTTGGCACCCTACGGAACATAACGAAACTTCTTTTCAATTTCTATTTTTGGGACTTTACCCTCAGGAAGTAGCATATTCGGGGCTCGAAACGGGTTACTTTTTAGTAACTTAGTTACTTTTTTGATCCGCGGTTACTAAAAAGTTACTCATGTTATGAAAAGGTTACTTTTGGTTAGATTTTTTGCCCGAAATAACGAAATGGATTAATTCATTAATCGTATTATTTAAAAACTTGTGAAAAATGTAAAAATTCAAATTTTTTCAGTAAATTTGGCACTTTAGAGCCGGGAAAATTAGGGAATATTAATAAAATAATCATTTGTTCATATGTAAAATGTATAGAAAGGGCTATGAATTGAATTATTATGAATCCTGATAAATATAGAAATTTAGCTAAAACTGCTAGTTTTTAAATTAAAATTTACATCGTTTTTGTTGAAATTTTAGTGTAAAATTCGTCTTTTGTTGGTAGAAAATTAATCTTCTTGATTGAAAATTACCCTTTTGTTTTAAAATACATAATTTTGATTGAAAATTTATCTTTTCGGACAGAAGTGTACTTATTTTGTGAAAATTCGTCTTTTTCGATTGAAGATTCCCCTGTCGTCATAGACAATTTAACTATTTGGTTGACAGATAACTTTTTGGTTAAAAATCCATATTTATTGGTTGAAAAGTCAATTGTTTTGTAAAAATTGATCTTTTAGACTTGAAAACTTAACAAATTGGTTGAAAAATAACCTATTTTGTCGAAAAATCGTCTGTTTAAAATGTATTCTCCTGTTTTTTATATTGCATTAAAATCTTTTTTGGCAATTTTCTCAATAATTATTACATTTTCCGTTAACAATTCATCTTTTTTAGTCAGAAAAATTCAACAATTTTGTTAAAAGTTGAGCTACTTTCTTAAACATACATTTTTTGTTGAAAATTCCAGTTAAATATTCCATCATTTTAGTTAGAAATTCATCTTTTATGTTAAAAATTCATCTTTTATGTTAAAAATTCAACTATTTGAGTTGAAGATTCATCATTTTAGTTGCAAATTCATCAGATTGGTTGAAAATTAATTTTTTCCAAATTAAAATTTAACAATTCCATTTTTAGTTAAAAATTGATTTCGTTTTACTTCAAAATTTAACTATTTGTTTAACAATTATTATTTTTGGTTAAAAATTCCAGTATTCCAGTTAAATATTTATCATTTTAGTTGGAAAATCATCTTTTAGGTTGGAAAAAAAAATTACTTGGTTAAAAGTTAAACTCTTTTGTTACCATTTTTCTTGTCGAAGAAAAGTCGTTTTAATTAAAACTTAATTTCTTTGGTTAAAAAATGAGCTGTTTCATTGAAAACTTGTTTTTTCTTTAGATGGTTTTCGGTTGAAATTTTTTTTTTGTAGCTGAAAATGTAACTATCATTCCAGTCGAATATTCCATAATTTTAGTTAAAAATTCACCTCTTTGATTGAACATTCATTTTTTGGCTAAAAATTTAATTATTAAATTTTTGGTTGAAAAAATATCTGTTTTAGTTGAAAATTCTTCTTTTTTTGTAGAAATTAGTCTTCTTGGTTGAAAATTCATCTTTTTGGTCAAAATAAATAAAATATTCACAATTTTATTTGAAAATTCATCACATTGTTTGAAAATGTAACTATTTTTTTGAAATTTAGTTTTTTTTTGTTGAAAGTAGTTTTTTAACTGAAAATTTATCTTATTCCAATTGAAAATTCTATGAGTTGAAAATCCATCTGTTTGGTTGAAAAATAACCTATTTTGTTGAAAAATCGTCTTTTCTAAATGAATTCTACTGTTTTTTATATTAAATTAAAATCTTCTTTGGTTATTGTATCAACTATTACATTTTGCGCTAACAATTTCCTTTTTTTAGTCAGAAAAATTCAACCATTTTGTTAAAGGTTGAACTACTTTTCTTTTTTGGTAAAAAAATTTTATTCCTGGTTACTTTTTTGCTACATTATTGTTACTTTTCGGTTAAATTTTTGAAAGAAGTATGGTTAATATTTCACTTTTTTTTTAAGCTTGAGCCGTTCCGAGCCCTGAGCATATTCCTACTTTGAAAATTATTGATTGTATTATAAATAATCTCGTTCTTCTGAAAATATTACAAAATTTATTTATCAATTTCTTTAAATAATCACTTTCATTTGTTGAAACTAAAACACTTAAATGAGAAACAAGTGTTAAAAATTTCCCTAAAATAATTTGAATATTTAATCCTAATTAAGATCAAATTTGAAATTTTTGTTATTTATTTAAAAAATTATTTTTTCAATAAAGTTAAGAATTACTAATTCAATTAAAATATTATTTAAACTTTCATTCTTCGAGACTCATCTTCAATTTTTATGTACCTCTTTTTCTTGTCTCACAAGTTTTTTGCACAAATTAGCCGATTTGTTTGCAAGAAAGGTCGCCTAACGACCACTTGATGTCATTCATAAATATTTTAATTCTTTTATAGAATATGTATGTAGTGCTTTTGCTAGTTGACATGCGCGGAACGCAATAGGAAAACGAGATGAATTGAGCCCTGAAGTCATTCTCGGGACTTTTACGTGAATGAAATTTTGAGTCCGAGTTTTGATTTTTTATTTTCCGAAATAATCAATGAGTTAGGAATTTTGAGGATGTCACTGGAAATATTTTCAATCGCCCAGTGTCACGAGAAAATTGGAATTTGGATCATTTTATAGATGAGATTTTATACAGACTTATTTTTGAATGTTTATCAGATTTCCAATTTATTCCAGGAAAACTGGAATTGTCAGGTGATATTTTTTAACATCCGGGAATTTTTTCGAGAGTTGGCTTATTTTTAATTGCAATATAAAGTTGAATAACAATGATTCTTAATTTGTAAAAATAGCTTCCTATTACTGTATTTCACTATTTTGTTGAAAATAATTTTTTTGGTTTAAAATTAATTCTATGAACAGAAAATTTAACTCTTCCAGTTGATAATTCCATTATTTCAGTTAAAAATTTATCTGTTAAAGATTCATTATTTCAATATAAAATTCTTCTTTTAGGTTTAAAATTCATATATTTTAGTTGAAGATTCATAATTTTAATTGAAAATTCACCACTTTGTTTAAAAATCTATTTTTTTTTTATTAGTTTTTGTTTTGTTTTTGAAAACAATTTTTTTTAAACTGAAAATATAACTATTCTAATTGAATATTACATCATTTTAGTTGGAAACTTATCTCTTAGATCAAACATTAGTTGTTTTAACTGAAAATTTAACTATAGAATTCTTTTTTGTCAATTTATCTTTTTTAGTTGAAAATTCATGTATTTTCTTGAAAATTTGTATTTTTCGGAAGAAATTAATCTTATTGGCTGAAGATTCAATTAAGCCAGTAAAAGATTCGTCATTATAGTTGAAAATTCATCTTTTTTCTTTAAAATTCAATCATTTCAGCTGAAAATTAATAAGTTTTGTTAGAAATTCGTGAGTTTGGTTGAAAATTAATATTTTTAACTGAAAAATTAACAATTCCATTTTTGGTTAGAAATTCAAGTATTCCAGTTAAATATTCATCATTTTGGTTAAATATTCATCTTTTTAATTGAAAATAATACTACTTGGTCGATAGTTAAAACTCTTTTGTTAAAAATTCATCTTTTTGGTTTAAAATTCATCTATTCCAGTTGAATATTCATAATTCTAGTTGAAAATTCACCACTTTGTTTAAAAATCTAACTATTTTTTTTAAAATGAGATTTTTTGTTGGTTTAGAAATTTATTTTTTTCTTTTAACTGAAAATGTAACTATTATAATTGAATTTTACATCATTTTAGCTGGAAATTCATCTTTTAGATCAAACATTAGTTTTTTGTACTGAAAATTTAACTATAGAATTTTTGGTTGTCAGTTTATTTTTTTTTAGTTGAAAATTCATGTATTTTGTTGAAAATTTGTATTTCTCGGAAGAAATTAAACTTCTTGGCTGAAAATTCAACTAAGCCAGTAAAAGATTCGTCATTATAGTTGAAAATTCATTTTTTTTTCTTTAAAATTCAATCATTTCTGCTGAAAATTAATATTTTTAACTGAAAAATTAACAATTCCATTTTTGGTGGGAAATCCAAGTATTCCAGTTAAATATTCATCATTTTGGTTAAATATTCATCTTTTTTATTGAAAATAATACTACTTGGTCGATAGTTAAATCTCTTTTGTTAAAAATTCATCTTTTTTATTTAAAATTCATCTATTCCAGTTAAATATTCATCATTCTAGTTGAAAATTCACCACTTTGTTTGAAAATCTAACTATTTTTTTTAGAATTACATTTTTTGTTGTTTTAGAAATTTATTTTTTTCTTTTAACTGAAAATGTAACTATTATAATTCAATTTTACATCATTTTAGTTGGAAATTCATCTCTTAGATCAAACATTAGGTTTTTTAACTGAAAATTTAACTATACAATTTTTGGTTGTCAATTTATTTTTTTTAGATGAAAATTCATGTATTTTGTTGATAATTTGTATTTTTCGGAAGAAATTAATCTTCTTGGTTGAAAATTCAACTAAGCAAGTAAAAGATTCTTCATTATAGTTGAAAATTCATCTTTTTTCTTTAAAATTCAACCATTTCAGCTGAAAATTAATCATTTGGATGAAAATTCATGAGTTTGATTGAAAATTAATATTTTTCACTGAAAAATTAACTATTCCATTTTTGGTTGGAAATTCAACTATTCTAGTCAAATATTCATCATTTTGGTTAAAACATAATCTTTTTTATTAAAAATAATACTACTTGGTCGATAGTTAAAACTCTTTTCTTTTGTTAAAAATTCATATTTTTGGTTTAAAATTTATTTATTCCAGTCGAAGATTCATAATTTTAGTTGAAAACTCATCACTTTGTCTAAAAGCGTAATATTTTTTTTTAAATTAGTATTTTTTGTTGATAATTATTTTTTTCAAACTGAAAATGTAACTATTCTAATTGAATATTCCATCATTTTGGTTTAAAATTTATCTTTTGTGTTAAAAATTCAACTATTTGAGTTGAAGATTCATAATTTTAGTTGAAAATTCATCAGATTGGTTGAAAATTATTTTTTTTTTTTCAACTGAAAATTTAACTATTCCATTTTTGATTGAAAGTTCATTTTTTTAGTTCAAAATGCAACTATTTCTTTGAAGAATCATCTTTTTGGTTGAATATTAAAATATTCCAGTTAAATATTCATCATTTCATTGGAAAATTCATATTTTTGTTAGAATTTATCTTTTATATAAGAAGATAAAATGAAAATTTGTTTGCATTATTTTATTCAAATTTATGGACTTTAAAGACGAATTCAAGAAATGATTAATTATGTTTTTAGTTATTTAATGAATCGGCGGTCCTAATATATTTAAGAATATTTTGTTATATAATTTTTCAAAGCATTCTAAATGAACCAATTGAGTCCCTGGAAACTGAAACAAACATTAATTTATAATAAAATTGCGAAACTGTATACATGTTTCGAGTTTATTGTTTAAAAAAATACAACATATTTATATAGTTTCATACTATGAAAAATTATATCTAGAAAAAACCTGGAATTTGTCAGGGAAAATTTTTCCAAGATTTGAGTAGAAACCCTGTGAAGATTTTTAGAAAGTTTATCAGCTACCTGTATAGTTTAATTTTTTTTTGTGTAGGTATTATCTTATGAACATAGAATTATTATAATATGTAGATATGAAATTTTGTATGCTAATTAGAATGTGGATTTTTAATATTCTGTTACCTCTGATTTTCTCTTTGCGGGAGCGGTCTCTGTAATCTCTCGAACACTGGGGCACACCTGTTCGAAGCCCGCAGATATGAGCAGAGTCGAATGTACAAACGAGTATTTACGAATTTAAAGGCGGAGCAGGATACAGTGAATAATTTTAAATTGGATGAAAATGTTTTTAATTATATTTTATGTTTTTTACATCACTGAGTTTTAATTTCAAGCTATTCAGTATAATATTCTCTCAAATTTTAATTAATCATTTTACTTCAATTCATTGCATAGGATTTTTCATATTCCACGGGATTTTAAATGCTTTCAAGGAATTCAATAGGATTTTAAAATTTTTACGGGATTTCAAGTGATTTCAACGGCTTTCAGTAAAAGCGCAGCCTTTCAACAGGTTAAAGCAATTTTAAGGAATTTTAGAAGATTTGAAAAGATTTGAAGAAATTTTAGTAAGTTATTTGACACGATTTAAAGTTTTTATAGTATTTCAAAGATTTTTAAAAGATAAAAATTTTTATGGGTTTCTCAGAGGGCAGGGCGAAAGACGGTCGCGACTCTCGTCTCAGAAGGGCCGCACTGCGCGAGTACTCAGTCGAGTATATTGCGCAATATTATGTATTCCAATTGGAAACGGTTCAGGCAGCCCTCAAAATGACTGGGAATTAATTCAGTGGCCGGGATTTTTCTCTCGAATGTACTAACCTGGGTACTAACATGCAAATTAAAAGTGGTTTCATGTATTTTATTAATCTAATTTTTGATTAGAATATAGAAAATTTGTGAAAAACATCATTCTCGCTGGGAATAGAGAATTAAGAGAAAAAAATTCGTTCTCCTTAGAAATGTTGACACTCGTATTTATTTATATAATTTCTTAATAAAATTAATGAATAAAATCGAATGACGAATTTTCATTACTCAAACTTATGAACGCCAAAAATGTGCATTTTTAAAAAAAAAATTAACAAATAATATCGAATGAAAAATTTTCATGTTCAATCTTGTCGGTAAAAGTAATTTTAATGCTGAAATGAACTTTACAACCGAAAATAATGCTTTTGTGTATCACATTTTTTTTAAATCGTATCATTTATATAAAATAATCATGAATGTCGCTGAAAATGTCATGGAATTCCCAATTGAAAAGATTGACATTGAAAAAAAAATGTCGTCGACGAATGCTGAAATAATGCCTTTGTTAAAAAAAAAATGATCACACAGAGTTATGAATATCTTGCTGAAATTATTATGAAGTTCCTATAATTAAAAGAACAGTCATCGAAAAAACAAATTTTTCTCTCACCAAATGTCTGTATAATGCATTTGCTTATTACATTTGTTTATAATAATAACAAGAATAATTTTAAGAAAAATTTTCGTAACATTTTTTTTGTTTATTATTTTAATGATAAAACATCTTTAGTTAATGTTACTCTATGAAATGTAGGCGAATACAACAATGTTCGTATTATTGACGAGCATCGGGAACGACAAAAAAGCCATTTTTTGTCATATTTGTTTATTTATAAAAAAAAATGAAAAACTAAACCATTACTAAGCCATTTTTCACCGCTTTTGATGTTTTTCTATTTAAAATGCTCAGGGTTTATTCCTGCTGAGCGACTTCAGGCGCGATGTTTTATTTTACTCTAGGGAATTAATTATTGCAGATACACGTCTCGAACATAAATATTAGGTTTAAGCTTGAAACTAATTGTTATAAATAATTTATATGAAAAATTATTTTCATACGGTGCTCAACTGCAACATAAAACTTTATCTTGATTTAAAATACTACTCGTAAGAGTAGTATTTGGAATGGAAAATAATCATTAGTTAACAATTACCATTATTATAAATATTTTAATAAACAAATTATATTTTTTCGAAGCATTGTTTTTCTCATCTAATAACATTTTTTCAAATTTATTCTAAACTATGTTGCTATCTCACAAGCTTTATTTTATCAAAAAGGTGTGGCGCAACTCGCAGTTGTTATTGTTATTAAAAATGTTTTAAATAAACAGTCATATATAGCAATTTCACGTCTGAATAAACGGGTTTTTCGTGATGATTATTTTAATGCATCCTGATACATCCGTTTGACACATGTTCCGATAACCTTCGGTTTTGCACATGTGTCTGGCCAGACCCCTGTATATTTCCATACAAATGTATAGAAATACGGAAATATTGCGTTTTTGGAGGTGTCTTTAAATGCATTTATATAGCATGCAGGTATATATTTTTGGTATTTTCTTATTCCTACAGGCTTTTGCATATGTTTAGTTATCTACTCAAGTAAAAATAAAAAAATTCAAGGCAGAAAAATAAATGTTGCATGTAAAGAATTTTTTTTTCATTCCTTCTTACGCTTCGTTTCAATTTATATTATGCTTATAAATGGAAATCATATAGATGAGGGAGAAGTAAGGGAAGGGAAGGGAGGAGAAGTAGGAGAAGTATGGGAGTGGTATTAGGGGAAGTAGAGGATGGAGAAATAAGGGAAGTGATGAGATTGGAAGTGTGGGATTTAAGAGGTTGGGAAGTAGGGGAAGTGCGTGTAAGTGTGGGATGTGAAGGGAGGGGAAGTAGAGAAAGGAGAAGTAAGGAAAGTGATGGAGTAGAAA
>CAKNXH010057921.1:8911-43933 GCA_932178445.1 Andricus quercusramuli | reverse complement strand
GAATCAAGTGTCAATGAAAAACTGCAGAAACTACAAACTGATACTGATTCAACTCAAGAACTAACGTTTCGTAATTCAGTGCTCATTTCTCGATTGGACCTCAGAATTCATACACTTGAAAATGAACGCAGAAAAGCAGCAGGTGGTAAAAGAGCTTCATAAGCCTGCTAGAAAAAATTACCAACGTCGACAAGTTGATATACGTGGTATCGATGAAACTTGGCAGGCTGATCTTGTTGAAATGCAACCATATGAGAAAGAAAACAGAGGATACAAATACATCCTGACGATCATCGATGTATTTTCGAAATTCGCTTGGGCTGTTCCTGTGAAGAGCAAGACGGGTGAGGATGTTACAGCTGCAATGAAGTCTGTGCTGGTAAAAGGACGTCTACCGAAAAATTTGCATGTTGATAGAGGCAAAGAATTCTATAATTCAAATTTTACTAATCTTATGAAGCGCTATAATATAAATATGTATTCTACGTTCAGCAATTTAAAAGCGTCTATTTGTGAAAGATTTAATCGCACTTTGAAAAACAAAATGTGGATGCACTTTAGTTTGTAGGGACATTACAAGTGGTTAGATATTTTACTAGATTTAATTTCTTCTTACAATGACACAAAACACCAGACGATCAAAATGAAGCCTAGGGATGTGACTAAACAAAATGAAAAAACAATTTTATTCAATGTATACAAAAAGTTTCAAGTGAAAACTTCAAGAAAAAGGCCTAAGTTTAAAGTTGGCCATAAAGTTAGAATAAGTAAATTCAAACATGTTTTTGAAAAAGGTTACACTCCGAACTGGACAACAGAAATATTTACAGTCGATCGAGTAAATAATACTGAACCAACAACGTACTTGCTTAAAGATTATCAGAATAAACCTGTGTTTGGTAGCTTTTATGAAGAGGAAATATCGAAAGTTAAACATTCAAGTATCTATTTGGTAGAAAAAGTACTTAAGAAGCGTGGAAATAAATTGTATGTAAAATGGTTAGGTTTTGATAATTCTCACAATAGTTGGATAGATAGATAAAGGAAATGTGTAAAAAAATTTGTATTGAGTGTTTTCAATTAAAATATACTTCTTATAAAAAATCATTTTTTGTTATTTCACTTGAATTTTAAGGAGTTCGAGTTTTGAATGAGGAAAATACTATGCTTTTTCATATAGCTCTCTCTCTCTCTCTTCTCTCTCTTTCTCTCTCAGTTTTCAGGTATTAAAAGGTCACCAATCTTGGAGTATCATATTTCAATGATATGGGTGGCTATTGAGTTCAAAGACTGTTTCACTTGGTCAGTCACGTTAGAAGTAATATTTTCTCAAAGATCTAAGTAAAAAACTACCATTTTTGTATATATATTCTTCTATTTATTTTTATCGCACTCAAAATTACAATTATTCTTAAATCTAAAAATACATATTGTCAATGAATATGATACGCTACATGATATCATTTCTCTCACCCACTCATGCACACACACACACACCTTCACTGGCTTACATAATCACTTTTTTTCCTTACAACTAAAATAAATTGTGAAACAATATCTACTAACATTCTGTAAGCTAAGTACAATTTTGAGTACTTCCTCACAAATTTGTTTCCGATGAATAGTAACAATCTCTAAGAACAGAATGTCTATGCTTGAAGACTTTAAATAGTAATCACTTTTCTTTTTATCTAGCAGAATTCTCAAAAATTTAGAATAATTTTTCTTTACAAAACATTCTAGAGTTTTTAAACAATGAAGGTCAATTTTCAGACACACTATTTCTCCAATAGTTTCAACAATAAAGTTCTTACTATATTGTAGTGGTAATGATAATAACTCTTCAATACGTTTATTAATGCATGGAACTAATTCCATCAGAACAGCAAAAGTTGATTCATGAAAAGAAAAAGGATATGGAGAATAATCACCTTCTCGTTTCAGTGACACCAAGCGATAACCATTCCAAACTGTGAAATAAAGATAAAACATTTGGCAGTTTATTATCCGTGACTCCATTTGATCATTGAAAAAAAGCCTAATTTCTCTGAAGAAACTGTTCAAGAGCTCCCACTCTTCACAATGTAGAGAAATAGATGCTCTTGGGTGACTACTCATTAATTTTATTCTTGCGGCTAAATTACCATTTTAATCTAATTCAGCACCAACTGTTACTTGTTTTGTGAAGGATGCATTCAAGTTATATGTAGAAGACTGCATCATTTGGTTTCTTGGTACGTAGGGCATCTCGATTTTTTCTTAATTTTGTGAAGATGAGGAATGAAATTCAAATTCATTGTATTGCCCACCCAGATATTTTAAGCGTACCTTTATGAATGAAAATTAAGAAAATAAATAAATTATTTTTTCAAATAGAATTTCGAATAAAAATAAAATAAGAATGAACCTGAAATTCTGAACGTCTAAATGAATGAAAAATATTTTTCAATTCTCTTTTGTCCAGAAGTTAATTTTTAACGCTCAAAAGTTCATGTACATACAAATAAAAATAGAATTTGAGCTTTGCTACAAGAGATAATGTTAGAAAAATTTTCAACATTCCTTAAGCATTTATGATATTCTGTATTGCTTTTCAAATGTTCTGCAGAAGATGATTACAAATTAAAATTTAAACATACCTCACTTTCAGTAGCTTCTTTTCTCAAGTCCTCGAAAAGTTTTTCATCTGCTTCAAACACTCTCACCATTCGTTGTGGTAAGAAAATTACAAAACTGTTTTCAATGTCTGCAGCAATTTTCGGTCCATACTTGGTATTTACCTTCCTCAAACTCGTAGCAGTGTAAGATTCACCAATTTT
Source organism: Andricus quercusramuli (assembly GCA_932178445.1). Taxonomy (NCBI): domain Eukaryota; kingdom Metazoa; phylum Arthropoda; class Insecta; order Hymenoptera; family Cynipidae; genus Andricus; species Andricus quercusramuli. Next base: position 41,114 of record CAKNXH010057921.1, on the reverse strand, counting down.
TAAATCTTTTAAGGGTTTGATTGGCAGAAAACTATCAGCTCTATTTAATTTCTTGAAATCCATTGTTTAAAGTTAAACTTTTAAATTTTTTCGACAACACTTGAGTATCTGATCTTAATTTAATTAAAAGTTTCACTTCTCGAATATTTTCCAACAAAATTTGTAAGCGGACTTGTAATTCGCGATACAGTTCAAGTTTTGACATCTGTATCAAACTATAAAAAAGGACTGAACATGCAGTGCTACGTCCGTCTTTTATACCCTCAAACTTATTTTTTATCTTCGTCTAACATATGGTTATATGTCTCGTACAAGTATTCTCGAAGGTTCTCGAGTTTATAAAAAGGTGATTCATTAATGCATTAAAAAATAATCATCAATAACCTACAAAACAACATCATCCTGTGCACATGTGTGTGTGTGTGTCTGCTGAAAAGATCTGGAAAAAGTAATCAAGAAAGTTCTCAAAATTTTTTTTTCACCAGAGATGACTAACCATCGAATATTTTTTCTTCTAGAATAATCTGAAAGCCCTGCTAGAAGGAAAGTCAAGGATTTCTCATTTTTGTTTTTTTTTTACGCATCAAAAAAAGAACTATGAGCGACCTTCAAAATCATCTCTCACACATTTCACGTGTAACATCTAATCGTCCAGAAATTTCTCGATGCAGACAGATCGAAGGATTTCTCTTTTTTTTAATTGCGCACCCAAAAAATAACGACCAACGACCGTCAGAATTATCTCACAAACATTTTATGTGTGACGTGTACCCATCTAGAAATTTCTAGATTTAGCGCGGACAAGAACCAATCGAACTTTTTCGAATGTCGGTAAATGTCGGTGCAGGAATCTATATCCAGAACCGGCACTATATAACTACTTATGTGTATATTTTTCCAGAAAAAGGAATGTGGAGGGGCCATTTCAGACCATAAATTTTAATGAAATTACAAATGTCCGTACAATAAATAGCAGAAACTTTTCAGGTGTAAAATAATTGTCTATCCTCAAATTTGTATTTTTTCAAATTCAAAAAAGAGAAAACTCATTTTCAGACTTGTAGCGGCCTAGCAGTACCTATGAATAAGTTTTTAAAATAAAGGACACTTTATGGCAGTATTTTTCCCCTAAAAGGAAGAAACTTAGGGGGTTACGTTTGCAAAATTCGAAGTTACCTTTTGTTTGCGCACCCTAATCTCCATACATGTACAGGTCTAGAAAGGAAATACATATATGATGAATTTAAAATGCTTTCTTTATTTGTATATACTTATAAAAATGATTCAACAGATTTATTGACGAGTTAATTTAGCTAATTCAACACCTTTCTTTTGTTAAAGATAATCCCTTTGAATTCTTTTTTCCTATCTCGAAAGTCTCCCATTAGTGGCCTCCTTTTAGACCCTTAGAGTGCAGGCATTCCTTAAATGCGTTAGCAAAATCGCACTCATCCGCAGTACCTTTGGCTGTAATTTATTTATGTTATAATCGAACAATTGTATTGAAAAAAGATAAATGGAATAACACAAAAACTCTTTCATAAAATAAGTTTTTTACGTGAAAATGAGGTTTTTTAGGTATTGACTCTTTCATTGAAATAATACATGATTATTTTTAGAGCTTTAGTTTACCTACCTCCACACACTCTTGTTCGTTTTTCTCGAATTTGGCAGCTTTATCTGCGAATTTGGGTGGCCAATTTTCCTTCATTTTATGCAGATTGATCTTATTACCTGCTTCCAACTGTAAGAAAATATAATCTTCTTTGAAATGTCTACATAATCCGAAATTTTTAAAATATTCTGAATCTTGTTTGAATTATAATGATTTTTATGTCAAAATGTCAATTTTTGATGTAAAGCAACAACGTAGTCTAAGATTATTCAAAAAATGTAAATTTCTTTAGAAACTTGTAAATGTTCATTGGAATCTTATAGTTTTTAATAAAAATATCAATAATTTACGACGAAAAACACTGAAATAAGATTAAATAACAGAACATTTTTCTGAATTGTAAAGCTTCGAAATCTCATTATTTCTGGTTTAAAAGTCAGTTTTGGTGTAAAACGGTAACGTGAAATTAAATGTTTCAAAACTTGTGAATCTTAAAAATATATTGATTTTTTTTCAAAAATGTTAATTTTTAGTTTAAAAAAATGCTAACAAAATCGAAAAACGTAAATTGTTGGTAAATTTGTAATCGTTGAAATCTAACAATGTTTTTTGTTAAATACTCATTTCCGACGTAAAATGCTAATATGACCTGAAATTATAGAAAACTGGGAATCTGGATGATGATTTTATGTCAAAAATACTCATTTCCGAAAGAAAAACTAACACCACCTGAATTTTCCTAATTTTCAAGTCTTCATCGAAACTTCATGATGATTTCGTAATAAAATGTGTTTTATGTGACTCCGGTGCATTAACGCGTTTTTATGCGACAGCGTAGAGTATCGTAATGTTGTACATTACGATACAGCGGAAGATCACTCGTCACATTACACTCCGCTGTATGCTTTCGCAACAAAACTTGTAAATGCACCGTCGACATATAAAATAATATATGCGCCAATGAGCAGAATTCGGGACTTCACACGACTCGCTTACAATGCTCGCAGGACTTATCTCGCCTCGGCTTTGCCTCGGCTTCGATCGTCCTGCGAGCATTGCCGCTTGTAGCGTAAAGACCCTCATTATGCACCTCGGCGCATAATATACTATTAATACTAATTTTCAGCGAAAAGAACTAACATACAACGTGTTTAATGTTTTCAATAATTTATCAGATGATTTGAAAGTTCTCATTTAATTGCACAATAATATTTAAGAAACGCAAGTGTTTCTCAATTTTTATAAGGAATAATAAATACGTATTTTCCTAAAACGGAAGAAAAGCCACAATTATGCGAATAACTACATTTAAATAAACAATTATTAGCTCAAACATTTTTTTCATTCATGTCGTTGCAATAATCAATAAGCCTCTTTCAATTTTACAAATCAAGTTAAAGATTAAGTAATTTTGAACTTGAATGTACACGTACAACATCCTTAAAACTCGAGATTCTCGAGACATATAGTTACACGACTTTTATAGGTAAAATATTTTAAGAATAGAATTTTGAGAATTTGATCATGTAAAATTCAAAAAATTTCAATTACAAGAAGAAATTGTGATTAACCATTAAAATTAACTGGACACATTTTTCTAAGATCAAATAAAAATAATTCGCCGCCATTTTCATCTCTTAAAAGCGAAAAAATTTCAATTATAAACCTGAAAAATTGAACACTTCTAAAAAAGCGATCAAGAATTTTAAATTCCAATTATGCTTTTCAAAATTGAACCATTTTAGTGTTAATTGCATTACTGAAGTAATTAAAATTAAGTTCGAACTGTCCAATATTTTGGAACATTTATAATGAAAATAATTCAATTTTCAATGCTTATTTTTGAAAGCTTCTCATTTTTAAGGCTTGAATTTGAATAATTAGTATGTAAATTTTTCATTGTTTTCAATTTATTTCGGAGACACCAGCGAACTTTGCACGTTCAAAATTGAAACTATCCAATCCAGAATACTTAAATCTAAAACTGTTAAACTTTAAGCTGACTACAAGCGAAAATAAACAATGAACAATATTCAAATCTAAACCATTTTTATTTAAAACTGAACACCAAACCTTTTAATATGAAATTTTACAGTTTTGAAAGATTTATTAGTGAAAATCTCTTGAAATTGTTTACATTTGAGATTGAAACTATAAAACATTGTGAAATAAAAAAATTCAAACCTCGAAAAATAAGGGAATTTTAGACCAAATATTTTTCAATTTTACCGTTTGAAGCGAAAATTTTTTAGTTATTCTTTAGTCTATAACTTATCAAAATTCCTATTTATTTATTGCAGGCTTCACAGTCTTTTCCCAATTCTCTTCTTTTTCTGGTTATTCCACTTGAATGTGAAATGAATTGATAGAACCCAATAAGAAAATCTAACTATTTTTAAATCAAAGATTATTATTTTCGGTTGAAAGGTCTACTAATAAATATTTGGTGAGGATTTATCTTTTTTGGTTCAAAATTGAATTATCTTGTTGCAAATTCAACTGCTTTGCTTAAAATTCGCCTTTTTGGCTTGAAAATTCGACAATTTGGTTTTAATACTTTTTCATTATTGATTAACAAATATTTTTCTTGAAAATTTATCTATTTTTTGAACATCGATCTTTTTGTGTAAAAATTTGACTGTTTGGTTAAAAAATTATGTATTTTGAAGAAAATTCATCTATTTTGGAAGAAAATCAATTTTTTGGCTACTGTTTGGTTTGAAAATAAACTACTTTATTTGGGGTTTCAAGTTTTTTATGCATTTTTTTCGGTTGAAAAAATAATGTTTTTAATTGAAAATTGAACTATTCTGTTGAACATTCAACTGATTGCTTGAAGATTGAGTCGTTTGTTACAAATTCATGAACTTGAGTTAAAAATATAACTTTTTTGTAGAAAGTTCGTGTTTTTGGTTTGAAAATTCAAGAATTTGATACGGAATTCAACTATTTAGTATAAAGTTGAACTGTTTTGCAGAAAATTCGTTATTCTATTGAAAATTAATTCTCTAAAATTAAAATGTTTAGAAAATAAAGAGATACAAAAAAGGTGTGTTTAAAATTTTTATGTAATTTACTCAAAGCTCGTCTTATTGATTGAAAATTAATCGTGTTAGTTGATTAAAATTTATGTATGATATTGGAAATTGGTATTTGACATTGGAAATTTGACATTAATGTCTTTTTTGGATGAAATATCAACTGTTACATTTTTTTGTCAATTCAACTTTTTCGATTAAAAATTCAACGACTTTGTTGACAGATGAAGTACTTGCTTATTCACGAGAAACAGCAAAAAACAATACGATATTTCACCAAACTCCCACTTCCCCAAATCGTCCAACGTTATTTTTGGATGAACCCTAAATGAGTTCACGAAAAAAACTTAGTTGGAAAAAACCACGTAAGACCGTGGCAGGGGGTGGGGGGGGGGGGAGTAATTACGGAATCCTAATCAGCCATTGAGACAATTTTCCGGTATTTTACAAGAAAGAGTAAAGAAACAGTGGCATAAGCGGACAATTGTGAGAAAATAATGTCTTTGGTGCTATTTTTTTCAAATAGTAGCAAAATAGTTTTCTCGCTCAAAAGAAGTGTCCGAGGCCTGGTATTGATGTAATCGAGAAAGTCGTTAGACAAAAAACAGGCGAAAAGCGAGCGGAAACATGGTCGCTTCGATGAGAACAAAACTAATGAATGCTAAATTATTATACAATAATAAAAAATAATTAAATTATTCAAAGTTAAAGGCCATCCTTTACCATCTCTATAATAAGCAATTATATTATGGAAGATATATATTCAATACACTGAAAAAACTAGGATTCGATTTAGAACTTAATTTGGTATTAAAACAGTTTACACAACAAAACAATTGCACCTCAGTTTGATCCGCCAATCTGATAAAATAGGGTCGATTCGTGGATTGAAATAGGCTCGAAATGAGAATCATCTGTCAATAACTAAATCTGATCAAACCAATTCTAAACTGTCAAGTTTAGAAACCAAGGTAACCCATAAGGCTGAAGTTCGCAACGTCAGAGTGTGACGGTTCAACACTAATATTTACGAATTTTTAATTTTCAATATTTCATATTTTTTTAAATAACAATGTAAAATAATGTTCACAAAAAACATTGGCACTTTCGGTTTTTCAAATTTAGCCTGAAAAAAAGTGGGAACAAAGAGACAAATTTTTACAAAAACCTAAATTTTCTCCCGACCAGAAATAATTGTTCTGTTTTTTTTTTCAATTTTAATTTCGACGCACATTTGCCTGAAATTTGAAAATATAGTTGAATTGTTAAATTCTCATTAAAGTCAGGACAAGTGGTGTTTTCGTGTCACAGGAAATAAATTTGGCGTAAAAATTGAAAAACTCAAGAAATTAACTTAAAAATTTTTTTATTTCATCACATTATTTAATTTCTATGACACAAAAGTTCAATTTTCCACGGATTTTGATATATTTTATCAAGCGAGCAACTGCTAATAAATGCAAAGCCAAAATTACATTTTTTGTTTGATAACAAATATTTTTTCATTCAACTTTTCAAGTGTGCAACTGTTTCGAAGATTTCCAAATTTAGTAAAACAGGTCACTGAGTTAGTATACTAACTGTACATAAATTATGTATAATGTGTTGGAGAAATAAAAAAGAAATACTTATGAAGTTATAAAAAAATAATAAACAAGAGTCATTTTATTGTGATATCCCATGAGAAGCTGTTCAAATTAATTGGTTTTTTTATCAAATCTAAGAGGAGCTAGAGTTATTTCATTAAACTTCACGGGCGGAGCATTAGGTGAATTCTTAAAAGCAAAAGAAAAGCATAATAGTCTGATGAAACAAAACAAAAGAGAACAGTTAGGGATAAGGATCTAAAGGCTTTGATTGACATTAGGAGCGCGAGAGAGTTTTGGCTAACCATTAAAAAATCTTCTTACAAAGAATATCTAAAGTGCCCTATCTCTATTGAAACATGGGAGGACTTTTACATAAAAAACTTTACAATGAATTTTACAATGAGAATTGATCAGTAGTTTAGGAAGACTAAAAAATGGAAAAGCCCCAGGCCCAGATGGATTAGGGAACGAATTTTACAAAAATATAACCTGTAATGTTCTAATCTTCATGTTAGACATGTTTAATAAAATTTTGACTCTCTGTATTATTCCAAAAGATTGGGGCAGAATAAAAACTGTTGTAATATACAAGAAAGGAGATAAAGACAACCCCAGCAATTATAGACCTATTTCTCTATTTAATAACATCACAAAAATATTTACCCATATTTTAGCAGAAAGATTAAAAGAGTACGTAGAGAGTAGAAAAATAATTCCGGAAGGGCAGGCTGGTTTTCGGAAAGGCCGAAGATGCATTGACAACAATTTTATATTAAATACAGCGATACATTCAATAATAAGAATTAAGGGCAGGACTCTCTTCGCAATCTTTGTCGATTTGAAGCAAGCATTGCCATCAGTAAGGCACAAATTATTATGGGAAAAGCTCTGAGACCTCGGACTCAATAGCAGGATACTCAGGTTGATTATAAAGCTCTACGAGAGCTTCTCGATGCATTATGACGTAAATGGGGATAGATCAAAAGATATTAAAATCAATTTAGGAACTCCGCAAGGGGAGTCACTCAGTCCGATTCTATTTTCACTGTTTATATGCGATATTGAGAACTTTTGTAGAGCATTTGAAGCTTCTGGGGTAGGATTGGGAGGTCTCTTAGAGATTTTGATCCTGGCATTTGCGGATGATATTATGATCTTGGCCGAATCCGCAAGAGACGTTCAATTAAAGTTAAATGCTTTAGAGCTTTACTGTAAAATAAATCAATTACAAGTCAACGTAGAAAAGACTAAGATCTTGGCTTTCCATAAAAGCCCGAAAAATACGAAATTTGCGAAGTGCACATTGGGAGGGGAAGAGGTGGAACAAGTAATATCGTACTGTTACCTAGGGAAAATTTTTCAAAGTACAGGGGTGCAGCGAGAATGTGAAAGATCGAAAATCTGAAGCTAATGTAGCGACAGGCGTGTCTCGACAAACTCTTTATAAAGCAAAACCAAGGTCATTGATAGCGGCAAACCACCTTTTTAACTCGGTTATCTCAACGACTTTATTATATGCAGCTGAAATTTGTTCTTTAAGATATTTGAATGAAATTGAATCTGCCCAGATGAAATACTTTAAATCAGTATTGAACCTTCCCCGCAACACTCCTAATTATATGATTAGATTAGAAACCAATATATATATAAATTGAAATATGAATGTGTGGCAAGGGCTATTAGATGGTGGATCAAAATTCTAGAGACGCCTGATGAAAAGTTGGTTAAAAGATCGTACATTAAACTAATTCAACTGAATCAATTAAAATCAAATAAGATAAAGTATAACTGGGCAACTCAAGTTGAACACATACTGGAGAACCTAGGATTTAAGCACGTATTCGTAAAGCAATGTCCGGAAGTTGTCAAACAGAAATTGCAGGAGATAATGTCAAAACTGCAATAAAGAATTAGAAACGATGACTTATTAACAGCAAACAATTCAAAATATTCTTGCACTTTTAAAAGCATTGTCTCGTCTAACGAATATTTGTTGGAAGAAATCAACTGCAATAAATTAAGTTTACTCTGTCAGCTACGTTTGAGTGCTTCTAAGAAACCAAGAATTTTTTGGGGTGGACAGAAATATTTATATGATTGGGACAGTTTTTGTCAGATGTGCAACTTGCAAAAAATGGATACATTAGATCATTTTATCAGGGAATGTCCGGCGTACAATGGTATTAGACTCCAAACTATAAAAAATGATGAATCATTGGTGGAGATTTTAAATATGAACACAAAAAATTCTATAGATAACTTATTTATTCACACGATTACCGCCTTACAGATTCGTGCCTTTGGTCTATGTTTGTAACATTACCCGTTTTAATATAGAAAGAAGTAGATTAGGTATTTCATGTAAGGAACTACAAAATTGTCAATGGTATAATGCAATGGTATACTGATACAAATTATTGATTTTTTAGATAATAAATGCTTCATATTCGGTTTTCAACGTACTTCAGCATGCGGTCAAGAGATAAATGCAGTCATAGTACAGCTAGGTTATTTTTTCTGGATGTATAATCTTGCTGACATCACGCTGATACGTTTTTTCTGCGCACCATGAAATACGTAAAACTCTGAGTAAATCTTCATATAGTTCATATATTGATGATGTAGAGAGAGGTATTGAGGAAGATGCGGAAAATTGTTGGTGTTTCATGAATAAAAACAAGATAGCTCAATTATTCCTGAAAATATTAAATATGAACATAAGGAAACGGACAACGATGTTGAGGCGGTGGAGTTTATTCTTACAAATTATTCTAATTATGTTTCTGCCAACAAAAAATTACCTGATACTCCTCTAAATGATAAGCAGGTTGATGAGTTAACTCAGCTGAATGTCACTCCAAAAGAGGGGTTTAATAAAATACAGAACTTGATAGTAACAAGGGAATAGGAGCAGATGGTTTATCGCCTCGATTCATGAAAGAATGTAGCTCGGCGTGATCCGAAGCGTTGACTTTATTGTTTAACAAATCATCATCTTGTGGAGTAGTTTCAAAACGCTGAAAAATGTCAGCAATTACTCCAGTTCATAAATCTGGACCAAAACAGAGTATGAAAAATCACAGATCAGTTTCCATTTAAAATACTGTGGCAAAAATACTAGATGGATATGTTGCAGAGAAGCTCAGAGAATCCTTTGGGAATATAATCATAGGAGAGCAGCATGGTTTCTATTACGGAAGATCCACTGTTACAAATCTCGTCAAGTTTAGGCAGTATATAACTAGTAATATGGAAAGACGTCAACAAGTGGATTCTATTTTCACAGATTTCGCAAAATCTTCCATTATTGTGAACTATGAAGCTTTGTCAAGTAAACTTGAGGCATATGTTGTGCAAGAAAATTTAATAAATTGGATTGAAAGCTACTTAGGGGTACCTCAGGGATTAAACTTAGGACCAACATTATTTAACATTTTTGTGAATGATATTGGGCAGAATGTTTCCTTTGGTAAGATATCATTATATGCTGATGATCTCAAACTATATGAGGCAATAGATAGTCAAAATTATACTCAACTTTTTCAACAGGATATTGATAGTTTGAACTCATGGTGTAAGATGAATGGTATGGAATTTAATATATCGAAAGACTCCACTATCGTATTCACGCGGAAAATAAATACTATAAATATTAAGTATAATATTGAAGATAATCCCTTCCAGGTAGTACCAAGCGTCAGAGATCTGAGAATTATATTCGAAAGTGCGCTCACCTTTTATTTTCATATACAAAACGTGGTGAACAAGGTGAACAGTATACTAGGTTTTGTATCACGTGTATCAAAAGATTTTCAATATGTATCCACAATGTGAAACTTTTTTATATCATTGGTGTAGTCAATATTGGAGTATTTATTCAGTTGTATGAGAACCACATCAGGAGGTTTATAGAGAAAATATGAGAGCGGTTCCAAAAAAATTCTTGAGGGTAATGGCGTATAAATTAGGAATTCCTGCGGAAGATGGTTACTTAGACACAGTGGCTGCAGTGCAAAGGATGAATTCTACCAAAAATAAAAGATCACGCGCTGGAATAATTTTTCTCTATAAATTACTTAATAGATTTATTGGATGTCAAGAACCGCTAGTACTTTTAAGAATTAGAGCTGCACTCCAACCTACACGTAAGCTTAACTTATTCATAATAACAGATCATAAAACAGATTATGAGTACTCTGTAACTTTATCTAAAATAATTAGATATTATAACTAAACTCATGACGTGTCATACGACATTGATATATTTGCGCAGTCTCTGATACAATTTAGGGAATGTATCAAATGATTTCTTATATGAACTAAGTATTAGAAGTATGTATCATTAGAAATTTAATTGATAACCTGTACCAAATTGAAATATCAAGGTACTATAAGGTATTATGTTAAAATTAAGTTTATGTACAAAAGGTATTCACCGTTAATTAATATCGAATCAATACAACGTAAGAAATTTATTTTGGCGTGGGAAGAGAGACATACTTGTTACTTGTGCATCTTTCACAAAACACACGAGTGATTTTAGAGCAGTTTCTTTTCTTAAGAATTGTGATTGTGAACTATTTTATAAGTTTTGTAAGATTTTTCAAATAATTATAATGTATATAATTATAGTCGAGTAATATAATACATGAATATTATATGTTTAAAATTCATGTATCAGATTACTGAAATTGAAAATGTTGTGCTATATAATAAACAAACTTTTGCGAGGATATTTGCATCGAAGAACATGGGAATAAAACACTTTCAACGATAGACTTTTTTTGATAAAAATTAAGAAAAAAATCGTTAGAAATGTGTATATTCCTTTAAAATGGCCACCCTGTATACAAGGCAAAGTTGCAACGAATCCATTCGTAATTTTGATCACAGTTTCAAATAGTAAATATGTATAGGAAACTCAAATAAGATTGAAGATAACATGTTTTACTCACAAAACAGGGTAAAACAACAGATATTTTTTGTAGTTCATTTGAAAGTACAACTGAATTAGAAAATATGGCGAATTTTCATGGATTTTATTGAGTAAATAAGTAAATATTCCAGAAGCAATAGCGCCATGCCTTCCCGAAGCAACATTTTAGTCCTACTTCAGAACTCTAAATGTAGGTCCTAATAGGCTTCAAGAGAACCTGTAGAGGGCTTCATTTATATTAGATTCAAGCCCTCTTCAAGCCCTCCAAAGTGGCACATAAATCCATTTTACCACCTAGCAGGGCTGAAAGAGGACTTAATTTAAATTCTCTTTCAAACCTCCATAGTCTTCACGGAAAAATAAAAATATTCTTGCTACGAAGCAGATACCAGATTGTGGTCTTTGTTTACATTACAAGATTATATATAACAGTTAACACACTGGAAATGTATTCTGCAGTTATTTGTCGCACACAAATCTATTCTATCGCTTAACTTAACACTACTGCATAAAACGCACTTTCCTCACGGAGAATATCGCACGCTGAGTGTATCAGTAACGGTCCTTATATACTAACCAAGAAAATTCTTAGCACTTGTGACAAACGACCAGGGATGGGCCGAAAATTTTCAGTGCTCTGAATCATATTTAGTTTCAGTATTTCAACCATGGATATTGGCGTGACATTTGTTACTGAAATGTCGTATACTAACTAGGGGTAAGTGGGTTATGGTGGCCAGCTCTGAATTACGCATGCTATAAATTGTGATCAAAATATGATCATGATGTGTGTATTTTTTAAGGTGAAGCCCATATCATCAGCGAATATTGTTACTAATCGAATGCTGTTTATTTCAACAATATAGAAATTGTAGAATGAAAAGCATACAACGTAATAATTCTGAAGTGTTTCATGTAACGAACAAAAATTACTCCAGACATTTTCAACAGTTTTTGCTTCCTTCGTGCTTCCTGAAATACATACAGTGTTGCTGTGTCTCGTACGTGATGTTTCAAGATTTAATTAACTTCAATAGATCTATAATATATATGCCACCAAATTATGATATCAGAAGCTTCAGAAATACTTCACCTATTAAACAATAATGTTTTTGCAACACCCATCTCAAAAGTTGACGTTTTCATACTTGCCAAAAGGACCTTATTTGCGCAGACTGTGCGCGAAACAATTTTCGCGCATGCGGAGTTTGAAGATGGCTTACCTTAGACACTGGCGAAAAAGCTGCCCATGCCCACTTTCGAGATGAGGTACTTTAGAAACTAACTTAGGTAACTTTAAATACTGGTGTTGGTATCTTCTTGAAATAAATTTAGATTTAGCTTGAACAAATGTTTTAATGATTGAATTTTTGTTTTTACAGCTTCGTAGCCCTCCCCCCTCCCCCCCGGGACAAAAGAGCATAAACTTTTTCAGATGGGCGTTGCAAAAAATAGCGTGTGATACACGTGCACGTAGGTGATTGGTAACTCGTGTGATTGCGTCATTCGCCTGCGGCTTATGCTGCAAAATTCATACTCGCACACAATCACCTATTTTGCGAACTTTTATCACAAATAACTATTTTATTTTTGTCTTTCAATGTATGCCGTTAATACTAAGCAGTGTTGGGCGCGGTTAGTACTTGGATGGGTGACCGTTCGGGAATACTGCGTGCTGTTGGCTCGTCGTGGGTGTGGTGAGCCCACACTTGTAGTTATTTACTACAAGAAACTATCCACCTAGAAACACTACCCGAATCGGGTAATCCGGAGTTTATTTCGGCTGTTTACGGAAGAATAAAAAATGAAGTTGTAAAAATTGTCATTTTTCTCACTTGATTTGTTAATACAGAATTGCAGTAAATAATTTATCTGAAGGTTTTGAATAAAGAATATTGAAATCAATCAAGAATTGTCGGCTCTAGGCTGTTTTAAATCAAGTTTTAACGTTTCTCCTCACCATGCGCCACCATTCCCGACTTCTTTCCGACAGAAATTTGATTTCCCCCAAAATATTTTGCTGCTTCACGGGAACCACGCTACACTGCACTGTTAAACTAGCTGTGAATTTGATCTCGAGTGTTCCCACTTCGTTTGTATTTATAATTAGTTTTTTTTTCAATAATAGACAAACCAAAGTCTTCATTTTGCTCCATTTAAGAATAGAAATTTACAAAAAATGCAAAACTACAAAATAATACAAAATTTTTTTATTTTTTTTTTCTGGGGTTTGCAAGGAACACGCCCAACTATATTGTCAGGAGGGAGATGGGGAGAACGAGTGTAGGAATTCTAGCAGGGAGCAGAGCGTGAAAATATGAGGAGAAATTTCTGGAAGAGGGGGGAAGTAGGCTGGTTAGGGAGTGTTGGTGGGAGAAGGAGAACAGGAGAGGGGGTGGGAAGATGGAGGCGGAGAGGGAAAGGTATTTTAGAATGAATGGACTGCAGATGGATGAAGTGAGAAGGATGCAAGAGGAAGGGAGGAAGGTTTATGACTTGGTTAAGCAAAAGGCATGGAGAGAGAGAAGACAGTAGGAGAAGAAAGAATAAGAGAGTCAAGGTTTAACGGGTACTATATGTGGATTATGCTAGGGGCAAGAGCGCAATATTTATGTGAGAAAGGAGAGAAAGCAAGTCAGGAGCTTATAGCGAGGTTGAGGTGTGGATGCATGGAGGGTTTGAATAGGTTCTGGCTCTCTCGAGAGAGAAGGATGTGTGAGCTGTGTGGAAAGGGGGAGGGAAGAGTGGAGCACTGGTTGGAGGAGTGCGTGGAGGTGGAAAGAAGTGAGATAAGCATTGAGGTATTGTTGCATGAAAAAAGGGAAAAAAGGGCAGTAGCATGGGTGAAGGGAGTGTTGGATAAGATGAAGATGAAGAGAAGGAAGGAGGAAGAGGAATGGAGACGGAAAGATTGTAAATAGGAGAGAGAGTAGATACAAGGAAGATGTAAATATTGTAAATAGTAGATAAGGAGTAGGTATTAAAGCGAGAACAGAGGTTGGCAAGCTAGGCAATGCGAAAAAGTAGGGACATGCGAGCGAGGCGAGTCGAAGCGAGGAAGGCAAGGCGATAAGAGCGTGCGGTGTAGAGATAAGGAATGGATGGATGTTAGTTTTTAAGGGTTAGTTTTAAGAAGATTCTGTAAAAATGGAAGTGTAAGCAAGTCAATTTTTTAAGGTCAGCAGGCTGATTAACGTTTATCTACAAACAAAATTTTCACCACAAAGGCAAATCAGACAAATGAAATTTGTTATTCAAAATGATAATTTTTCGAGCTGGAAAAGGGAAAGGAAAAGTTTCATCACACCCTATCCTTTCCTCAGCTTTATGATTTCTTTACAAAAATAGTCAGAATTACTGTATATGAAAATTTATGATCAAAAAGTCTTTTCTATTCATACGTCAACTTTGAATTATGTCGATGAAAACAGTTTATCTGTTTGAAACAGATGACTCAAATATTATAAATGAGCATAACTTCCTTAATCTGCAATAAAGTGTATAATTATTATAGATCAATCAAGTAATCTCTTATATTCTTGCATCAACTTTGAATTATGTTGAAGAAAAAAGTTTTACTATAAAAAACTGTATTTTCAAATATTATGCATTACCATAGCTTCCTTACACTTCGACCAAATTTATTAATATTATAGGTGAATCGATTCGACTCGAAACAACACATCTTTTTTGTTCTTGCATCAACTTTAAATCATGCCAATAAAAGAAGTTTCACGATAAAAACCCGATTTTCAAAATATACAAATTGCCATAACCTCTGTACTGTTTAATAAAATGTATTAATATTATAGGTCAATCGATTCGTTTTGAACCAAGAAATCTGTTAAATTCTTGCATCAACTTTGAATTATGTTGAAGAAAAAGTTTTACTATAAAGACCCGTATTTTCAAATATTATGAATTACCATAGCTTCTTTACTCTTCAATAAAATGTATTAATATTATAGGTCAATCAATTCGACTCGAATCAACACATCTTTTATATTCTTGCATCAACTTTGAATTATGCTAATGAAAACAGTTTTACTATAAAAAACCCATTTTCAAAATATTATTGAGTGGGAAAAAAATGCAGTAAATATTTTTAGAAATTCTTCGGTCAGTTTCAAGATACTACTTAGATATGAGATGTTATATATTAGATATTAGTGAGGAAAATGAGCCCTCCAAATTTCATCAATTTATCTGCAACCGTTTTCTAGTTATCGTGTTCACAAAAAAGCGTGACATCCATATACATTATACACACAAATCCACACACAGCCGGACAATTGCTTAGAACATTGAATTAGACATGTCTAAATTGAGAAAGGTTTAATTAAACGAATTTGAAAATTTTTGAAAATGTTACCTTTACAAAGCTTGCTCTGTGAGGAAGCAAAAAGGAAGTAATTGAATAATAAAATTGATGCCACAGGTGGGAGCCGAGATTTATTCGTTTTTGATTGAAAATAACAGCATGAAGTTATTCTACTCAAAAACAGGACACACAAAATATGATACTGTCATCATTTTCATATACATATAGTGTCGTAAATATAATTTGAATTAATTATTTCACATAGTATTTTAAATTCATGAACAAAAAATTAACAAAAAAATGTTAAGGATGCAAACAATCTAATGAGATACTGATGAAAATGTTTGGATATTTAGATAATAAAAGCATCACAATCGGCTTTCAACGCACTTTAGCAGAAGATCAAGAAATAATTGCAGTAACAGTACGGTCAGGTAAGAAGATTATTTTTGCTCATTAAGAAAAACTTAATCGTTAATTGCATGTCTTTCTGAAAAGACACGAATAATTTTTGATCAGCTCCTTTTTTAAAAAGTGCGATTGTGAATTATTTGATAAGTTTCGTGAGATTTTGATACTTATAATGTATATAATTATAGACAAGTAATATTATACATAATCCCTCCTATTTATACGATTTATTTATCAGATTCCTCTAACTGAAAATGTTGTACTATAAAATAAAAACTCTTTACAAGGATATTACTATTGATAAAAATAAAAAAAAATCTTTCAAAATGTTCAGCTTTCTTTAAAACGGTTACCCTGTATATTTACCCAAGTTACCCAAGCCACAAAGAATATAATCATGCTCTTGATGACAGTTCCAATTAGTGCATATAAGACAATCAAATAAGATTAAAGAGAAAATGTTTTACTTACAGAACAGAGTGGAGCGAAATATAATTTTTGTAGTTTTCTGTATCTACCATGGTGTTGTTCTGGAAGACATCTGATGAGGTTCTCTGAATAATCATAATAATGCAGCTGAGTTTTAAAATGTGACTGACTTTATGAATTTCATTATACTTTCCGTATTGAGGAACTAGACTTCCCTGTTGAGTTCCTCGTGAAATTTTTCGAGATGCTTTTCAACAACGGAGATACATATTGTTGTTTTTTCTTGTGATCACTTTTTGTAAACTTGTTGATTTCAGAAACTATAAACGTTTTGTACATTTTTAGCCATCCTGGTCCGTTCCAACTCGAAAAATATCTTGAGTTTTTTCTCTTTGATCACCATTTCTTCACTTCGAGTCGTCTAAACTTTTTTCGTGTATTACTATTTACAGAAAATGATGTGGCTCGCAAAAATGTAACAATGAAGAGTTGTCAAGCGATTGTCGAGAAACTCTTGTCTATATTTATAATTAGCAAGGGTTATTCCCGTGAGAATAATTGCCTTCTTGAATAATAAAACAGTTCTTTCGAGTCGGAAGGGTTCATAGAGATGATACTCGCTCGTATAATACTTCCTATCATTAAAGTAATTACAATCGATTACGGCAACTAATAACAAATGCAACATTATCTTTCGCAATGAATATGTCTTCCATATGGAAAATTATAAATTAAAATCAATATTGGAAGAAGTGGGGACGGGAAACGCATCATTCAGTTGCACGCCTCCGAGGATTATTGTAGTATATTCTACCGAATAATACTTACATTGGGTACCTACTATAAGCTTTGTCTGTAAAAGAATATCCTCTTTCGCTCTACTTGCAAACATTACATTTAGAAGATTTTTAAGTATTTATCTATAAGAAGTCTAAGATGACCGCGATTAATGTAAAACCTAATCACAATGTTTCATCGAAAAGATCTATGAAAGACATCTTACCATCAACATTCTTTATAATGAAATTTTGTGGTCTTTGGGAACCATTCGATTCAAATCCTTTTTTGAGAGTGGTTTATACCGCTTTTAGAATTGTTGCTTTGCTTTCTATGGTTACCGTTGGAATATCACTGGTGTGCCTTATACTATTTACAACTAAAAACAAAAAAGAAGTATTTATTGAAAATTCCTTTTTATTGTTTACGTTACTAAATGCTTGGGTTAAAGCGTCGATACTTTTGCTCAGACATGGAGACATAAAACTGCTCTTAGAAGTATTATTGGAAGATCAGTGCCAACCTTTTGATTCTGCAGAGAAAGAAATACAGAAACAATTTGACAAAGGTGCAAGGTGAGTTGAAATTGTTTAATAAAATCTGAAGAAAAATTGTGACTCTCAAAATTGAGTTGCTATACTTATGATATTTTTCCTATCATAATATTTCCAACTGTCTGCAGCATCTATATCCATTTTTGAGATAAACAATATTCTTATGATATAATTATTTGATTCCGGGATAGTCACTGGACCTGGATACCAAAAAAATCGGAAAATGATAGAGAATTTATTTTCTGACCGGGAATTTTCAATAATTTCATAATTAATTATTTGATGGCGTGATGAATTGAATAATTTCAGTCTGACACTTTATAAGTTGGACGATTTTAAATTAGTAGCGTATGAAATTGAATAGCTTTGAATTAAATCTTTTAAAACCATACAATTTTATTTCAAATCAGAAGGAACAATTTTCCGTGAGAAGCGTGCAGTTCAAAGGAATATTAAGAGATGTGAATTCAACATCTTTGGTTTCGATTCAAATCGCTCAAATTTTTGCAATCTGGAAGTTAAAGTCTTCTAAAACTTTAAACGATTATAAGTTTACTACTTTCAAAATTGAATAGACTAAGCTTGAAATTTTAATAACTACATAATTTAAAATTAAAAGGCTTCATAGTTGAGCAATTTTCTGTGTTTTTTTCAATCAATTGACTTTCAATTGTCCTAAATGTAAAATTGTTCTATTTAAAATGATTTAGCCTTGAATAAACTTCATTTAAAAATATTGAATTTGAATATCTGAATAACCGGGAAAAAGTTTTGGATAATGTGAAATGACCTCTAATCTTTTTCTGTGCATATGCATATTACATATAAAAGAACTTTGTGATGTAAAATAATTTTAATTTGACGTCTGTCAAATACAAATTAGCATTTATAAGAAAAAGCCTTTTCTCCCCGATTTCTTCTAGACTATTTATTCAGAATTGCACAATAATTTTTCAGAATTGGTCAGAAATGATGCAACACAAAATTTATATTTAAATTGGATTAGCTATCTGAAAAAATAAGAATTATTATTTATTATACTTATTATATTTTACTTAGTAACATAAATATAATAACTTCCCTTAACTGCCGTTCAAAAACTACGTGACGCTGCCAAGAGGGGAGGACAGATTTTGTGACGATTTGTGAGGAAGGGGGAAGGGTTTAACGCAAAATTTGTCATAACACATGAAAAACATAAATGTAAATAACAAATTCTTGAAATGCTTACAAAAAATGGAAATTACTGATTTTAGTTCACAAGGTGCGCATCGTTTTTAGTTTAAAATTTTAATGTGTTAGCAAGAATTTAGATTATTTGTTAAGAATTCAACTTTTTTTCAAAGTAATCTTTTAGGTCGAAAATTTAACTGTTTTGTCAAACATTCGTCTTCCCGGATAAAAAATTCTTCATTTGAAATTGAAAATTTTTGTTCAAGAATTTGAGTAATTAATTGAAAATTTATCTTTGTAGGTTGAAAATGTAACTCTTTGGTTGACAATTCTACTTCTGGTGGAAAAATGATCTTTCTTGCTTGAAAATTCATATTTTTCGGTCTAAACTCCACTGTATTCTAAAATTTTGTTTTTAAAATAAAAAAAATTTTAATAAATAAATAATAACAAAAACTATTTTGTAAAAAATGGAATATATTTTGATTACAAATCTTAAGCGTTTCATATTGAATTTAATGAAGTACCTATACATTAATTTCACACTGGAACTTGGATTAAAGCAGTCTGGATTTACACTGGTTCAAGAGGGCCGCACTTTTCGCGCATTAGTTCCATCAGGTTACGTCAACCGTCTAAATCCAGAAGAAATGATTAACGCGCCCATACCTGTTTACATTCGGACGGTCTGGAGATAGGATCAAGGTCAATGCTAGCCATGTCGGAAACCGTTCTTAATTCCAAGATCCTGTGTATTTAAAAGCATTTATTCCGCTATTTTCATGAAAAAATTACGCTATTACCCCTCTTTTGAAAGTATTTTGGGCTGTGAAGTCTGTTATAATATTATGCTTCTACAGTCTTTCGTCGATGGAATGACGGCTTTTGTTCTACATAGTCTAAGCCAAAATGTTTATGATCCATATAGATATGGAAAAAAATTCCTCTCTGTCTCTGCTGGGATTTTAAGCCAGATCTATAGAACGAGAATAATAATTCAGCCTCTTACAAGAGAACGACGAAATCGTTTCAAGCCTTGTCAGAATTTATATTTCTAATCTTATTGAGTAATGGAGTTTTTATGCTAACCTTTGTCCATCAGCGAACTGCAATAGTTTTTTTTTCGATGGAATGTTCCTTTCTGAAGCTTAGTGGGTAAGAGCACCATACCAGCAATCTGTAGACCTGGGTTCGATTCCCAGCGGTGCCAGAGAGGAATTTTTTTTCACATCTACAGATTATACCTGTTTTGTTTTAGACTGTGTAGATTGAATACCGTCATTTCATCGACAGAAAACTGTTACATTATGCTGGTTGACAAGACATACCATCAAAAATCATCATGTTTGTATGTTTCATGATTTAGATCAGGCGTTTATCAAATGAAATCGAAGATACAAATTTTGACTTTAAAGGGGGGAGGGGTCCGTATTTGCGACTTTAACCTGGCGGTTTAAGCTTTGCGTGATGATATGTGATGAAGAAGGGGAGGGGTGGAAAAAGTTTTCAAAATAGCGTGACGCAGTATTTGAACAGTCCCATATGAGCACTCAAAACAAGCGTATGACTACTTTTTATACTTTCTTCTCCACATTATCTATAGCTGATTTCGATAAATATCACAATTTTCTTACAAACTATTCACTCAGAGCAAAAGTCGTCTTGAAACAAAAGCATCGACCTCTTGCCTGTTTTGCTTTGATTCGCACAAACATATTTTTTACACGAATATAATTACTTAGCTGTGAGATTAGGTGAATTTAGTTCCATACGGATAATTTTTGCTGCAAAATAATTCCTGTCGAGAAAAATTGAAATCCTCTTCATCATAAATTTAAGACAAAATTCCATTTACGTCAAGCAATATAGAAGATCATTTCTCTGAGAGATTCTTTATAAATTCTGCGAAACGTAGAAGTGTATCTGATGAGGAAATTGGTCCGATTCCAAAACGTTATTGGGCAATTCTGAATAAATAGTCTGTAAGAAGTCGAAAAGATAAGGCTTTCCTTATAAATACTTAGTTGAATTCTATTATATCATGCAGGAAATTTACTCTATGGTATTCAACTTTAGTTGGAATAGCTGTGATAGCCATGTACTTAGCTGTATTTTCGAAAGAAGGAGACGAAAGAATAGAAATTCTAAATGTATGGCGTCCGTATAATTTAAAAGTGCATTTAAACTTTTGGATCACTTGGATTCACGAATTTTTGGGCCATGTTGTAACAGCAAGTGTACACATAGCTGTCGATACTTTAATACCTGGATTAATGCTCGAACTAAGTTGTCAACTGAAATTCTTGCGACATCGATTGAACAATTTTTCTCATCGGACTGACAATATTTTGAAAGCTGGTGTCGGAAAACGAAACGTATTAGAAAGATATTTGATTTCAGTAACTGTTAGACATCACAATATCATATATGAGTAAGTTGATAAAAAATTGTGATAAAAATTGGCACGAGTCTTTCTTTTAGTGTCTCATAACATGATCCATAGTAAAAAATTTGATTTCATTATCGCAATCCAGAATAAAATAACATTAGGTGCTCTAAAAGTGGCTTTAAAGCATGTTCGCACTAAGGTGGTCAAATTTTGTTTTCTCCGAATTTGTATTCATGTTTCCCATCTTCAGATCCACAAAGAAATACATGCGCGAAAAAAATGATATTTAATATTCCCCATAAGAAAAAAAAGACGTTTTTGTAATGTTTATCCAGAATCGTCAATATCAGGTCCTTCGAGTTGACCCTGAATATTTCTATTCACAATTGGCCATGGAATACGGCTTGAAAATTACTTTTCGAATTCCAATCTCATAAGGATGTTTTAAAGGGAAGCAAAAAAATCCTGTGAGTGAAAACTTGGATTTTGTGAGTTTTTGGTGCTAATTATTATTTTTTGCGGTTTATTTTATTAAAAATTGTCTTTGACATATAAAAGCGAGGCAATAATTAATCAAACTTAACAAAAATGATTGTTCGAACAATTTATTATTAATTGTAGCAATATTCTCTTAGAGTAATGCTACGAAATTCCGATTTTTCCTGAAACTTAACACCTTTTGTCTACCTTTTAATCAAACTAAGGTATTAATTATTTAAAGTTCATGAACATAATTATTTGAAGATTTCAGTATCATTTTGATTAATATTCTGCATGAAAAGTGCTGGAACATTTCGGTTTTTTCTGAAATTTTCTACTTTTTGTTAACTTTTAACTTAGATTGAGGTAATAATTAAAGCAATTTAACAAATATCATTGCTACAATAATTAACATTCATGTATAACTATCTACCCCTATAGTAATGATAGATAGTAGCGGCTACTTTGCTTTGGCTTTTTAGTTATGAACAGATAATAAGATAAACATCACAGAGAACCAGTTTTTGAACAATTTTTTATTTTTTCACGGATATATTTTTCTGAACTAGAACCAGGTATTTGAAATATTTTTCAAATTTTCCGCATGGATCATATTGAATGTAAGTTTTTTTCGAAGTAGTTACTGATACTCTTTTTGTTTAAATTAAAATTGTTTTAACATTAGAAAAAGAGTAAAAATACATTCCTTCAGAAAATGTTATACTTTTTTGAATAAATGATTCTTGTTGATGTTCATTTAATATTTTTTCATAACTAAAAATTCAAGAAGAAAAGAAATTAGTCATAAATAATAAAAAAATTGTTTGCACAATTATGTTCTCTAAATAGTATTAATTATCACCTCATTTTTAAAGAAGAGTGTACAAAATGTTAAGAATTTTAAAAAGAACTGCAAGTTTCTAGCATTATTCAAAGAGGATATTATTAAAAGTTATAATAATTTGTTAGAACAGTTATTTTTGTTAGCTCGAATTAAATATTAGCTCACTCTAAGTGAAAAGTTGACATAAAGTTTGAAATCTTAGAAAGAACCGCAACCATCTAGCATTATATATTACATTTTCTAAATAATAATTTCTATTAGCTTTAATCGATTATTGCTATATTCTTACTGAAAAGTTGAAAGCAAGTTAAACAATTCAGAGAAAACCTCGACTTTCTAGTTCTATTCCGAGAGAAAAATACTATAAAAAATGATAAATTTTTTTGAACAATTTATTTAAACATATGATTCTGAGCAAAAAGGAACATTTTATCTATTTGACACAGCTTTTAATAAAGCAGAAAAACACAAAAATTAATCATCGCCAGAAACATGCGAAACTCAATTTTTCATTCATTGGATAAAAAGCCCCAGACAAAACCTATAAAACAGACTTATGGGGTTAAAAGTCAACTCGAGACAAAAATATTGAAGATTCTAAATAATATTTAAGCGTCTTTTTTCTTATGGGAAATATGAGTTAAACGTTATGGAGCTTGCGGAACCTCTAAATATAATTCTTTTCGAAATAGAACGAATTATTTTTGTATGGATTCGAACAAATTGCGGCTGTAGGATATGCACGATAAGCCAAACAAAATCAAATCCAAAACATTTTTGGACCGCCCTAATACCCACACATGACCGACGCATAGATTACGGTCCAATATGAAATATACAATAAACAATTTCAGAATGTATGCGTAGTGGTCTTAAAAATTATATCAAAAGGTACTAGAAATAGCTGTTTGATTTAATGTTGATTTCAGATTTGAGAAAAAAGATCTCACTACTCATTGAACAAATTTACAACAACAAAAAAACTTTCTTCGAAAACTAAGGAACTTTTCATTAGTTTTAGAATTGCATTAAAAAAGATTATAAATTAAACGTTACACCTGCAAAAATGATTAAAATTAAATTAACGTTAACGTTATTTAGGATAAGGTGGAATTACTTTTCATATGCACTTGAGATATTGATAAAAATACAAATCTACTACTTTTACACTTGTATATCTTTTTGATATATAACGCGAAGTCTCCAAAATATTTTTTTATGTACAGGTTAGCAAAAAAATTGAATGAAATATTTGAAGAAGTATTGTTTATCCAATTTTCCATAAGCTTGATCGTCATCTGCTTCAGTGTGTTTACCATTTCAAGGGGAAGTTCGGCCAATTATTCTACTCTTATAACGCTTTACACATATACTGGTTGTATGTTATCTGAAATCTTTCTGTACTGCTTTTATGGCAATGAGCTAATGATTAACGTGAGTTTCTTTCTCACCTTTTTATTTCAAAAACTTAGAGTTTTTTTACCTCGGATAGTAGGTATTATTATAGAGGGATAACTTTGTTTGCACTTTTAATTTTTTTCTTGTTTTACAACATTGTAATGTATCCTCATGTGTAGAGTACTGATTTACAAGATGCTGTTTCTGAAACAAACTGGCATTGTTTCGAAAATGAAACTCAGAAAAGTCTTATCGTTTGGATGATTCGCTCTAGGAAACCTATTTTAATTTCTATAGCTTCAGTGATATCAGTGAATCTGGATTCCTTTTTGGTCGTAAGTATTATGTATTTCAAAAAACAGCAATAAAGCAGAAGTATATATAAGGATCCAACTACTAAAATACGTACAAGATTCAGAAATAAATTCACTAAAAATAATATAATAAATTCAAGCGTTTGAAAAGAGAAACCATCTGATGTGCATAGCTTTCCCGAAAATTCCTTAGAATGAAGATAATGATCAAACATATTTAAAAAAGTTTTTGGAAAACTAATTATATACCCAGTAAATGCCAGTTGATCAATTTGATGCCGAAATTGGATCAAAATGATAAGCAACGCTTTCATACAGATTTTGATTCGATTACAGATTTCAGAATGATCAGATTTTCAAGATCAATTACGTTAATTTCCTGTCGTAAATTTTTATGAGTAGCAACTGTCGGGTTTCAGTTGTTATGTCACGACCAAGTCATGACCGTTTCGAATTTGGAATTTTTCTCCCAACTTGAAATTCTAAATTTTCTAAAACATTTCTTGTTGGTTCTAGGCAGTTGTACATTTTTCAGAAGTGGGAGGTGGAACTGACTAAATCTATACAAATAGTTTTAGGAAGAAAAGAATTAATTTGAGAGTAGAAAATTTGTCTGTTTGGCTTAAAATATAATTTTTATGTTTTTATTTTTGGTAACAAATTCTTCTTTTTGCATTAAAAAATGTACTATTTTGGTATGAAATTCGTCTTCTTTGTTTGGAAGTTGAACTCTTTTGTTAAAAGCTCAATTTTTGAAAGATGAGGTCTAACACGTATCTTGGTACTGAACTCAAAAAAATTATTTGATAATCCAAGTCTGTTATATAAGATGTTATGATGTTGACCAGGGTGTAATATATATTATTGAAGATGGAAAGTAATGTAGATTACTGGTCAAATTTGACCAGTAATCTACATTACTTTCCATCTTCAATAATATAATCCAAGTCTGTTTCAAGTTACGAAAATTATCTAAGGTTGAAATGTTTCTTGAAATGTCTTGTTGCTTGAAATGTTCATTTTCGTGTTTTTTTTTGGAATTTTGAAAATGCAATGACTCCGGTAATTTTTTTTTTATCAGGAAAAGTCATTGGGATATTTTGTTCCTCTTTTTGCGTACTACTAATTCGCACTATTAATTTCATTCGAAATAGCTGGTTAACGAACTCGTTCTTTCTTTTTAGGCCATAAAAAAGTGTACCAAAGCGCAATCCAATCTGATCAATCTTTCGAAAGTTATCGTGCCTACACGATACTACAGACAGACAGGCGGGCAGACAGACAGACATACATACAGACACCTTCGTAAAAATTGCTTTTTTCTGATCTTGATAATGTCAAATTTCACATAAAACTAATACCTTCTCATTAGAATGAGAATCAAAAAATGAAACAAACGCGAATTGAGAATTTACAGAAATTGGAAGTGCGAATAAATTTCCAAAATAAGATATACGAACGGATAGATAAGGCAACTTGGGTGGTACTGCGGTTGTAGGAAGAATTTCTGGTGGAGCGTGGTGGAACGATGAAATCCGCATAGCCGCCCCCGAAAAGAAACGAGCATATCACAGCAAGTTGAACATCAAAGGCTTTAGCGATGAGGCGAGTAGTAGACTTGAAAATTATTACAGACACAAAAAGAGGAAAGTAGAACTACTTGTCTAGGAATGTAAAGGTAAAAACAAAACAGAAGATGTGAAGGAAATGCAAAACGATTTTGAAGGAAGCAAGGAATTGTTTTATAAATGGGCTTTGATCAATATGAAGGGAGGTAAAAGTACAGAGTTAGGCAGCATGAGAAATAGACAGGGTGAAATGCTATATAATACAGGCGGGATACTAGACGCTTTAAGAGACTCTTTTAAGGAATTACGAGGAGGTGAAGATATAGGGCAACACAACTGCGATATAGAACACGATTCGTTTGAAAACCCGGGTAGAAAAGCCTCTGAGGTTAGAGATATAAATTTAGAAACTTAAAAAATGGTAAGGCTGATGGTATAGACAGTATTAACGCTGAAATGCTCAAATACGGTGACGACTACATACCTCACAGGTTGTGCGAATTCATAAATTTATGTGTCGAGACGGGAGAAGTTCAAGATGACTGGAAAAAGGCGATTATCGTACCAATATACAAAGACTGTAAAAAAAAAGTATTATTTTAAAGCTAGTTTCACGTATTAAATAACAGCCAGAAAAAACAGTCTCGAGTGGTACTAAAATGAGACCACTGGTGGGAACCCAGATTCATTTGTTTTACATTGAAAATGACAGTATGAAGTTCTCCTATTCAAAAACAGGACGCCTTAAAAATGATACCATAAAAAAAGAGATCTCTAGTTTTTATAGTGAAGGAAAGGGAGAGAAAAGCAACTGCAATAATTACAGGGGTAGCAACTCATTAAGCCCCGTAAGTAAAATATATTTAAAAATATTATTCTTAGGGTAATATAAATAAAAGAAGATAGATATGGAAAGACTAAAGTGAATTTATGCCAGGAAGATCATGTACGGATCTGATATTTAGCTTAAGACAAATCACAGAAAAAAGTTTAAGAGTAAAGAAAAAAGAGTTTTTTTGTGCATTTGTTGACCTAGAAAAAGCGTTTGACAAGGTGGATAGAAGTAAACTTTGGGAAGTCTTGAAAGAGTATGGAGTCCATGGATAGTTCCTACCAGCAATAAAAACCATATATGTAGGTAGCTAATCCAGTGTAAGGGTATATGGGAAACTCAGTGACTGATTTGATATTATGCAAGGTGTTAGGCAAGGTTGCGTTATGTCCTCATGGCTATTTTTCGACGAAGGTGTGGATCTCGGGACAGTGAGTGTACGTGGGTTAGCGTTCGCAAATGATAAGGTTGTTATGGCAGAGTCAATCGAAGACTTGCAAAGAATGTTGAGAAAACTGAATACAAGCATGAAGAACATGGGCCCCAAAATTACCATAAATAAAACAAAAATTCTGGTATTCAAAGGAAAGAGTGAGAAAACAATATGAAACGTTGTCCTAAACAATAAGAGAATAGAACTATTCGATAAGTACGTATATCTTTGTAGCCTATTCACTAATGACGGAAATATAGATGGAGAGTTAGATAGGCGTATAAACGAGGGTAAGAAGGTTCTCGGTAGAGAAGGATCCATTATCAGAAGTAAAAATATTTAACTATTTTTAAAAAAATCTCATGTTTTTAGTCAAAAATTAGTTTTTCAACTGAAAATTCAACCATTCCGTTTTTGGTTGAGAGTTGAACTCTTTTAGTAAGAATTGATTTTTTTACTGAAGACTTATAATTTTAGTTGAAAATGTATCCCATTCGCTAAAAAATTAGTTATTCTTTTGAAAATTCTATGTTTTGGTTAAAGACTAACTTTTTTATCCTAAAATTTAAATATTCCATTTTTCGTTGAAAATTCAACAAGAATTCAACTATTTGGTTGGAATATCAACTGTTTCATTTTTCGTTGAGAATTCATCTTTTTTTATTTAAAATGCAACTGCTTAGTGAAAAGATGAATTTCTTTGTTAAAAATTTTGGTTGAAAATTTTACAATTCCATTTTTGGTTGAAGATTTGACTGCTTGCTGAAAGTTAACTTAAATTTAACTATTCTGTTGAAGATGGTTTTTTCTTTGGCGGAAATTAACTTTTTTTAACTGAAAATGTATTTAACTATTTCATTTTTGGTCGAAAAACTGATCTTCTATAGTCAAAAATTCAACTATTTTGTTTAAAAATTATGTATTCCGTTGAAAATTCGAAGTTTTCTAAAACATTTTCTGTTGGCCCTAGGAAGATGTAAATTTCAGAGAAGTGGGAGTCGAAACTCGGTAATCTTATGAAACACTATTAGGGAGAAAAAAAAATTTTCATAGCCATAAAGATTTGCAATTTTTTTCTTACCCTGAAATAATACATTTCAAAACATTTCTTCTCTAAGAAATATTATGTCCGTCATGACTAACGCACGATTTAAAAAAAAAGTATAACTACCACTCGACAGTTATATGAATGAAGTTATGTAACAATTAATTTTTGATCCGCAAAAATGGATCATTTTGATCTGAAGTTGATAATCAGAATGATGTAAAACGGTTTGATATCCTGGGATTGACTATAATGTAATTATATATTAAAATGTTTATTCATTTCAGATATTGAAGACTTCTTATTCAGCATACAATCTCCTGAAGAATTCCGTTTAATAATGTAATCAGAGGATGATTTGCATTCAAAATCTTGAGATGGCTGATTGTTAGTGGAAATTTTAGTATGGGTCTAAGACAAGAAAGATTTATTTTGACGTAACTAGATGCATTTTATAGGGCAATTAAAATTTCATTCTGTTCTCTAAATATTGTTGACTCGTGTAACTCAAATTGTTCCAATAGGTGAGACTGAGAACTCTGTATCATTTAATTTATTTGCATTGAAAATTCTTCTACAAAAATCAAATTCCTATTTAGTTATCACAGGCTTCACAGTCATCCTTTTTGGTTAAAAATTCAACTACTTATTTGAAAATTCATCCTTTCTGTAGAAATTTCATCTTTTTGGTTAAAACTGCAGCTGTATGGATAAAAATAAATATTCTTTGCTTAAAAATTAACCTTTTTGTTCAAAAATCAAATTTTAGAATTGAAAGTTCCACTTTTTTATAGAACATTCATATTTTCGGCTCGAAAATTTGAGAATTTAGTAGAAAATTTATTCTTTTGATTAAAAATTGATCTATTTGATTGAGAATGCATGTTAATTTCTTGGTATAAAATTAATCCTTTCTATTGAAAAATTAACTATTTGGTTGAAAATTTATGAATTTTGCTAAAACTTCGACTTTTTGGTAGAAAGTTCATCGTCTTGGTTGAAAATTCATGAATTTTGATAAAAACTTGTTTTTGTGTGTAGAAAATCAATGTTTTGGTTAAAAATACAACTTTTTGGTTGAAAATTAATCTGTTTTAGTTGACGATTTGATTATTTTGTTTTAAAAATTCGTATTTCCGGATGAATTTAACTGTTTCTGATTAAAATTCAACTCTCTTTTTGTTGAAATATCAAATATTACATTTCTGTTAAAAATCATCTTTTTAGGTTGAAAATTCAACTCTTTGGTTGAAAGTTCACTTATTTTCTTTCACATTTATTTTTTCGGTTAAAGATTCATAATGCCAGTTGAAAATTGATCTCTTGACATGAAAATTGAACTACTTCGTAAAAAATTCGTTTTTTTTAACTTGGAAATTCAAGAATTTGGTGGGAAATTCAACTGCTTTGTAGAAAATTTGTTTTTAAAAATTTGAAATTTATTTTTCTAATTGAGCATTACCTATTCCATTCTGGATGAAAGGTTAGTCTTTTTCAGTTTAAAAATTCAACTATTTGGTGGAAAATTGATAAAATGACTCTTCTTGGTTGAAAATTCAACACATTTGAAAGTGGTTTTCTTCAAATTAAGTGAATTTTGCCCAGATTGAAACAAAATTGATCTGATGTTTAGGTAACATTTTTCCGACTTTACAATTCGATTCAATTTGTTTGATTTCCAAGAATTTCATAGTTAGATTTAGTTACGAAAATCAGATAATAAGGTCTTTGGACAAATTTTATTTAAAACAAGATGACTTTTTTAAATCTCATCTGAACCAATTTCGAGATGTAATGATTTGAAGTATTCTTTTCACGGCCTGAAAAAAAAATTAATCTATTTCTTTCGGCGAAACAAGTTATTCAAATGAAGAAAAGTCCACAACTGCTTTTGGCAACAAAATTAGGTAAACATACTCAAAAGTTAATATAATAATTTTTTTATTCTTTTTTCAGATTCTGAAGGCAATTTATTCGACATACAATGTACTGAAGGATTCCGTACAAAATGGATGTGAGATATTTGAAAAATATCTATTTATTGTCCTTTTATTTGAAAAATAAAACCGTAAATTATTAGTTACGACAAATGTTATTTCTGCAATTGCATTATCTATTATGTATGAATACATCCTGTGCCATCAACCTATGACGCCATTACACGTATAAGAAATAAAATGTTTAATCGACTACTTGCAACCGGAAGACTATCAACTTCTTGCATAATTAAATGCCAAGGGAGGTACCAATGGCAAGAGTTATTCTTGTACACAAGAATACGAATATTATCTTCACATACGACATTGTCCGTAAGAGGGTTGGCATGATGAAATTTTAATGAATGCATCTTCCAGGCGTCATTCAATTATTCATATGAACATAGATGGACTGTACTATCATTTTCAAATAAAACATTCTCATTCTACGACTGCGAGAGGGTTGACATCATACAAGTATAATGAATGCACGTTCAGTCAGTATGGATACGAACGGAGGCAATAAATAAGACGTATATTTCCATAAGGAGCAATGCATAAATTACGTAACATATTCTTTGCCAGTTTTCAACCCCATGTAACAAATCGTAGCAAATTGGTTTGACCCTCGCCCCGCCTATACTATATACTTTTTTGAAATATTTTCCGCCATGTTTTATTAAATACAATTTAGTTACTATACCACCTGGTACATCCGCAATACTCAATAATATGAAGTTATTATTATTATTATACCATTAAGCCATTTCCCTTTCGGGGTAGGCGTGACTTGCTCGGTTGGAAAGTAGTGAAATAGGTATATAGGTATGAGGTAGATCGGTATATGGGTACAGGGTAGATGGGTATATAGGTGTTAGGTATAGATGACTTAGATTGATCTGGAGTTCTCGTGTTATTTATATAAATGACACGTTCACTCCGCAACACTGCTCCGACGCAGGTTGCTGATCAATCTCTCTAGCGATCACCCCAAGTGAGGAGCCTCACAAAATTGTTATGTATGGTTCCCCACTTGGGCCCATTAGTATCCAAGGTCTTTGTTTCAGGCATCATTCACACTATCGTCACTCTGTTTATAAACTATTTGTCGCCACACATTTCTGTCCTGGCATACTACTCTAGCTTCGTTCACGTCCATGCATTTTTTCATGCAGGCTCTTGTATTTCTATGGCTTCTTATGTCTCTTCGTATTAGTGTCTCATTCACAGATTCTAACCATTCTTTCGGCGGTCTACCTCTGGGCATTCTGCCATTTACTTTACCTTTATACACTTGCTTGGTCAGTCGTTCATCTTCCATTCTTTCAAGATGTCCGAACCACCTTAGCTGATTTCTTTCCCATATGTCAATTAGTGTCTCCCCTGTACCACATTCTTTGAGGATTGTCTCGTTTCGGACTTTGTCCATCAGTGTTTTCCCGCATATTATGCGCAGAGGTTTCATGCCGATAGCGTTGATTTTACTCCTGTCCTTTTCTTGACAGGTCCATGTCTCGCTACCGTATAGTACAGTCGGTACGAAAATAGAGCTCTGTATGGCCATTTTATTTTTTTTTTTATATGTTTTTATTTGTGAGGATGGACCATGCTCTACCGATAACCTGCTTACCCTTATTCATGCGCCTATCTAATTCCCCATCTATTTTTCCGTCGCTAGTGAATAGACTACCTAGATAGATGTACTTGTCAACTTGTTCTAATCTCTCATCATTTAGGACAATGTTGCATATTGTTTTCTCACTTTTTCCCTCAAACACCATGCCTTTCGTTTTATTCACGTTAATTTTGAGGTCCATGTTCTTCATGTTTGTATTAAGTTTATTCAACATTCTTTGCAAGTCTTCGACTGATTCTGCCTTAACAATCTTGTCATCTGCGAAAGCCAACCCACGTATCTTGACGGTTTCGAGATCTATACCTTTTTCGTCGAAGAGGGCAGTTCTTAGACACTTATCCATGAATATGATAAAAAGCCACGAGGACGTAACGCATCCTTGCTTCACGCCCTGCATAATATCGAACCAGTCACTCAGTTTCCTATTTACCCTTACACTCGCTTT
>CAKNXH010057920.1:43672-59164 GCA_932178445.1 Andricus quercusramuli | reverse complement strand
GCCCCACTGTGAGATGTGAGACGTGGCCATGGGTGTGATTCACCGCAGTTATACTGGGGGCTATTGGAATTGTTTGGATGGCGGTTGCTCCTAATGGGACCCTGCGGTGGTTTTTTAACTATTTTTTAAAATTATATATATATATATATATATATATATATATATATAGGAACGCGTCCTCGGGTTGCGGATAGAGGGTCCATGTATATGGTTACAAAAATTAATATTCAGTCGCGGACAATTGTCCAAGGGTGGTCCCAAAGGAATTAACCCCCAAGCGGGGCAATCCTATTCGAAGTATACATATAGAACCTAGTAGAGTTTCTGTTTAGAATGCCATATAGATTACATTTTGGTAACATCCCTATAGATCCGCATAAAGGTCGGGACATAGCGAAATGTTTAAAAAATCCTGTAAGATATCGCCATACAGAATCTAGTAGATTTTCTGTTTGGAATTCCAGATGGATTACATACTGGTAACACCTATATAGACCCAAGTAGAGGGCGGGACATAGCACAATGTTTGAAAGATCCTGTTTGAAATACACGTATAGAACCTAGTAGAATTTCTGTTTGTAATTCCATATACACTACATATTGCGAACATCTATATAGTTCCGTACAGAGATCGGGATATAGCGAGTTGTCTAAAAAATCCTGTAAGAAATCTCCATATGTGAAGTGCGCCGAAGAAAGGGGGCTTACTCTAAAAAACTCGAAATCGAGGTTTTTACACCTTTTGATAGTTTTTGAGTTGCTCTTTTTAATGAAACCATCGAAAAAAATTCCCGAGCGTTATTATTGCTAATAATAGGTTTGATAGGTACCCGAGAAATCTTGCTTTCGCTCGAGAGCTCGAGATCCCGTGAAACACCTCCCACCACTCACCACTACATCTCCGCGTCTCATCTATACCCCGTCTGTGAGCAGCGCCGCTATATGCGTGAGAATCTAGTGGCAAGTGGAGAGGGAAGATTTCCTTCGTCTTCCCTCTACCCTAAAAGTCGCGTCTATCGGGTCGACTTTGACCGCTCGTCCTGAAAAATCTCGCTTTCCAGAGTAAGCCCCTTTCTTTGGCGCACGTCACATATAGGAACTGGTAGAATTTATGCTTGCAACTCCGTATAGATTACATATTGGTAAAATCCATATACAGGGTGTCCAAGTATTCAAAATAACATATTTATATTTTCAGAATCCTTGTGAAAAACTGAATGGAAAATGATCAATGAAAGAATTTGAATGAATGCATGAATACCGAGTACCATTATACCATTAAGCCGTTTCCCTTTCGGCGAGCCTCTAGGGGTAGGCGTGACACTACCCGCTTCGGGTAGTGTTTCTAGGTGGATAGTTTTTCGAGGTAAATAACTACAAGTGTGGGCTCACCACACCCACGACCGCCAACAGCAACGCAGTAGTATTATTCTCGAACGGTCATCCATCCAAGTACTAACCGCGCCCAACACTGCTTAACTTCAGTGATCTAACGGGAACTGGTGTTTCCAGCGTGGTATGGCCGTTGAGTAATTAGCAATTAAGGATTAAAGTAGTCCGGCTGTTGGATCGGTCAGATGAAAAATCATCAAAATTATATATTTTTTTCTTTACTGAGAAATATGTCGTCTTTCACATAATACCGGCCCTAGCGGGCCTTTCCAGGTTGAAATTTGAATTACCACTGTTTAAAGTCGCGTTGACTAAGTTTTTTTTTTACGAGGGAAGGTGGAAAATGTGCTTACACACCGAAAAGGATCCGCACTTCACGTTAGTGTCGGGATATTGATATCATCACTACAATGATCTGAGTATATATGAATATACATCAAGATCTTAATTTGACCATTATAGTGATGCTACCAGCGACCGACTAAAAACCACCACCCTTTCTCCTTGGCAGGAATACCCCCGGAACCGCTTTCGCATTGTTTGAGGGGGTGCCATTTCTTCGCCTACTAGGGCTTCTGCTGGTTTTCTTTTCTTTGGCACTTTGTTCTCAGTATGTTCGTTGATACCGCACATCGGGCTTGTCGGCTTTCGAAATCCTGGTTGGGGGTGATAGGTTGGACTGCCTCTCACTTCTGCTAGTTTCTTCCTCATGGAATATTTCACTTCATGGCCCAACCAAGATGTTACGCGTTGCCCTCAGCACCACGACAATGTCGTGCGACGGGCTCGTCGGTCTTCGAACATCCTGCTTGGGTATGATTAGATCTGCCTGGTACACCTTCCTCCCTCAACTGCACGCATCATCCTCATCAGCGGAGCGAGTCTCTCGCATCGGGCTCGTCGGCCTTCGGCAGCTTAGGGTTTCGGTGTTTTCCTTCTTTGACAATATATTCTGTCTTCCCTAGTCTTCAAGTTGCCGTTCTTTCGTCTTGTGCGTAAAATGGTTTCGACGTAGGTATGTACCCTTTCCCACGATGCCTCGCTTTCGAGCATCATCCCGACAATATTTTCCGGCGTTATGTTTCCGATATCGCTTTCTAGCCTGTGTTTGAGTTCGGCTCAGCGATCATACTCGAAGAAAGTGTGGTTTGCATCGTCGGTATTCGCCTCGCAATACCCACACTTTGGACTACTGACTTTCCCCCTCTTGTATATATACGAGCGAAAGTATCCATGCCCCGAGAGGAACTGCGTCATGTGGTTGTTAGTCTCTCCATGTTTTCGGTCTAACCATGTGATTACCTGCGGAATCAACCTTGCGATCCATCTTCCTCGGTGATTACTGTTCCAGCGTTGTTGCCATCGTTCCATAGTGGCTGCCCTGGCTTCGTCTTTTGCTGCTGCCTTGATACGTCGGTTCTCCTGTAAAATACTTCATTCTTCTCTTGGGTCAGAAGATCGATCGGTATTATTCCTGCAATTACAAGAATTGCTGGTTCCGATACCGTACGATGAGAGCACGCGATTCTGAGTGCGCCTCTTTATTGTACCACTGCCAAACGTCTCCGGTAGGTCTTCTTTCTTGAAGCAGTAGCTCATACTTCGGCTCCATAGAGCATTATCGACTGGGCCACTGGCATCAGCAGTCGGCGCTTGCTGTGACTCCTGCTGCCTGTTTTATGTGGTCGAAGCAAAAGTGCCTGCTATCCATCCAGATGCCCAGATGTTTAATGGCAGCCTTCGCTGTGACCACTGTCGATCCTACGTAAATAGGTATCTGCAGGGGGATGTACTTCTTCGTGAATATAACTTGCTCGGTTTTTTCCGTAGCCAGATCTAGCCCGTGGTTGTGCATCTATCTGCTTACTCTTATCATGACCTGATTGAGCTTCTACTGCAATTCCTCCGTTGTTCTTGCAGCAATTAAAGCAAGCATATCGTCCGCATACTCCGACAGGTATGCATCATCCGGCTCCTCTATTCTCAGGATTTCATCTTGAGAGATGTTCCACAAATGTGTCATATATTAGGATTCTATCGGGAAGATAGTCTCTCAATACACGCACAAGGTATTCAGGAATTTTGAAGCCCTCCAATGCCTTCATCATCTTGGTCTACCGGGCCGAGTTGAACGCATTTCTAACATCCAGTGTTGGCAGTAACACGCTCTCAAGCAGCAGTTCATCATTTTCAGCAGCATTTCAGGACAAATTCGTGCTACTACTTTTAAAACTTCCGTCTGTATACCGTCGGGTCCTGGCGCTTTCTTGTTCTGGAGAGAGGTCAGGGCTGTTACTAATTCCTCCTCGCTGAAGAGTGTTATCTCTTTTAGAGGGGTTTCATAACGATCCTTCTCTCTTACTGGATGTGTCGGCAAGAGTACGTCGACGATGTGCTTCATAGCTTCTGCTCCCATTGATCCACTCGCTGAGCGGGCTCCGAGTTTTTGTGTTACTATTTTGTAACCCAATCCCCAAGGTTCGTCGTCTACTTTCTCGCGCAACTTTCCCCAGCTCTGGCTCTTGCTTCCTTGTATAGCCTTTCCCAGTTCCTTCTTCGCTATCTTATATGCCAGCACGCCTGTTGCCCGCTTTCTGGTGGCTTTTCGTCTGTATCTTATACACTCCACACAGAGGTCGGCGATTTCTTGATTCCACTAGTAAGCAGAGTTCCTATTTCTGTGCCCCTTCTTCTGAGGCATCGAGAATTCACAGGCCTGGTTTTTGATCTGCATGGTGGCTTACACAATTCCTTCTGTCTCCATATCAGTTCTCTCCATAAGTCTGTTCTGTCCTTCGGTCACCGCCAGGGATAGTGTCACGAAGTCCATTTTCGACACGTTCCATCCTTTCCCGTTGCCCCGCTGTTTACTTTTTCGACTTTCTAGACACGTGGTTATGCTGCCAACTGCTGAGCGTGAAAAATGACGTTGACTCGAATCGATTAAAATCAACATTCAAATTTACATTTTATTATTTTTTTTGAAAATATTTTATTTATATTGATCATCATGAAAATTTGTTACTCAATTTATTAATTGATAACCTGGCCAAGTTTTGAGTTCAATTCCGAATTTTAGAAAATAATAATGGACATAGCATTGCCTAGCTTGCCCAGTCGCTGGACTACTGTAACCAATCAAAAAATTGCGTTTGATTGCCGATAGTCCATCAGCCATCGCTAAGAGTGTGCTAGAATACAATTTTTTCCAAACCCTGCTTTCCCCGAGTTCTCGTATATATTAAATTTCGCTTAATTTCGTGTAAATCAAACTTTCAAAATTATCAAACTTGTTAAATATAAAAAGATATTTCATACGCGAAATATATATTCAAATACTATGAGTATGATTTGTTGAAATGCAGAGGATCAATTGGCTTAACATTTGAGATTATGTCTTAGAATAATATTTTTTATTTCTCTAACAAAGAAATTTTCATAAACGACAAACTTTGCTTGATCAAAAAACCTCCTAATCTTTCAAAAAGACTTTTATTTACATCCTTTTCAATGTATTTGTTACTGCTTCGAAATATAAGAACAACAAAGTAACCTCATTTCAAGCAAATGGTACTTACTTTAAAAAAATTTAATACATACCAATCAATACATTTCCTTACGTCAGCACGAAATAGTACACACGGCACGTATAACATTATATACAACAAAACTTGCAGAAAATTTTATACAACAAGGTTAACAAAACAAATTCAATTTGACACTTAGACTAAGATCCAATTTCGAGATTCGGGAATATTTAAAAATATTATGGTTGCACATACGCATTGCATTGTACTGACCCTCAGTGCCACCTCGCGGCTACCCTGGACACTAAAACATAATGCCTTCAAAAATATATATGGGAGTGCAACCACCATGATTCCCCCCCCCCCCCCGTTTATTTTTGTAGGAGATTTTGGCACTTTGGTGCAACTTCACATTTAAACGAGATTCAACAATTAATAATTATCTTTTTTGTAGCAAACAAATTAGAAAACATTGCTCGACGAATTAATTACCTTATTCTTAAAATGAATGCGCTGTTTGAAATCTGTAGAATCCTCCTGACAATTTCTCAATTACCCTGAACACTTTTGAATTCAAGGAATTCATGGAACTCAAGGAATTCATGAAATTCAGAGAATTCACGGAATTCAAGGAATTCACAGAATTCAAGGTATTCACGCAACTATAGGAATTCACGGAATTAACAGAATTCATGGAATTTGCGGAAGTCATGGAATTAACGGAGTTGATGAAATTCATGGAATTCGAAGAATTCGCGGAATGCAGGGAATTCATGTAATGCACGGAATTCATGGAATTCATGGAATTCGCGGAATTCACGGAATTCATGGAATTTATGAAATTTACGAAACTCGAAGAGTTCGTAGAATTCACACCGTCGGTACCAGTGAAAAAAAATGGTCGGTACCAGTTAAAAATAAATTACCGGCACCGAAATCTTTTTTACCGGTTTTGATACCGTACATTAAATTTAAGAAATTCAAGGAATTCGCAGAAGTCACGGAATTCATAGAATTCATGGAATTCACGGAATTCACAGAAATAATGAAATTCAACAAATTCGAAAAATTCACCCCTTCCAACAGCTCGTGGCGGCTGGATGGTGCCCATGTGATTTGACACAGAAATAATGATTGTCAAACCAGTACCCCTTTCTAACATTTCTTGGGGGCGAGAAGGAAGCCCTGTAACTGGTCGCAAAAATAATGTTGATCAAACCCCTACCCCTTTCCAAAACTTCGAGGGGTCGGGAAGGCACCCCGGTGTCTGGTCACATCAACAATGTTTGTCAAACACCTACCTCTTTCCCACAATTCGTAGGGGCGGGAGGGCACACCTGTGTCTGGTCACGGATATAATGTTTCTCAAACCGCTACTCCTTTCTAACACTTCGTGAGGGCGGGAAGGCAGCCCTGTGTCTGGTCACAGAAGTAATGTTTGTAAAACCCCTACCTTTTTCCAATACTTCTGAGGAGCGGAAAGGCACCCGTGTCTGGTCACAGAATCGATATTGGTCAAACACCTACCCCGCTCCACCACTTCGTGGGAGCGGGAAAGCAACCCTGTAACTGGTCGCAGAAATAATGCTGGTTAAACCCCTACTCCTTTCCAACAATACGAGGGGGCGGAAAGGCACCTCTGTGTCTGGTCACAGAAATAATGTCAGTCACACCCCTACCTCTTTCCAACACTTCGTAGGAGCGGGAAGGCACCCGTGCCTGGTCACAGAAATAATGTTGATTAAACACCTACACCTCTCCAGCTCCTTCTGGGGGCGGGAAGGTACTCCTATAACGAGCCACAGAAATAATGTTTGTCAAACCTCTACCTCTTCTCAACACTCCGTAGGGGCGGGAAGGTACCCGTGTCTGGTCACAGAAATAATGTTGGTCAAACACCCACCCCTCTCCAACTCTTTGGGAGGGCGGGAAGGCACCCGTTCCTGGCCACAGAAGCAATGTTTATCAAATCCTCAACCCTTTCTAATACTCCGTGGGGGCGGGAAGGCATCTCTGTGCCCGGTCACAGAAATTATGTTGATAAAACCCCTACCTCTTCACATTACTTCAAGGGGGGCGGGAAGGCAACCCTGTGACTGGTCACAGAAATAATTTTGGTCAAACACCTACACCTCTCGAGCTCCTTCTGGGGGCGGGAAGGCACTCCTATGACTAGCCACAGAAATAATGTTTGTCAAACCTCTACCTCTTCCCAACAAATTTTAGGGACGGGAAGGTACTCGTGTCGGGTCACAGAATCGATACTGGTCAAACACCTACACTTCACCAATACTTCGTGGGCGCGGGAAGGCAGCCCTGTGCCTGGTCACAGAAATAATGCTCATCAAACTCTTACCCTCTCTCAATTTTCCGTGGGGGGGGGGGGCGAGAAGGCACCCCTGTGACTGGTCACATAGATCATGTTGGTCAAATCCCCACCCGTTTCTAACATTTCGTGGTGCTGGGGAGGTACTCCTGTGTTTAGTCACAGAAATAATGTTGGTCAAACACCTGTCCCTTTCCCAAACTTCGTGGGGGCGGGAAGGCAGTCCTGTAACTGGTCACAGAAATAATGTTGGTCAAACCCCTACCTCTTCACATTACTTGGGGGGGGGGGGGGGCGGGAAGGCTCCCCCGTGACTGGTCACAGAAATAATTCTGGTCAAATTCCTACCCCTTCCCAACACTTCATGAGGGCGCGAAGGCAATCCTGTGACTGGCCACAGAAATGATGCTTGTCAATCCCCTATCTCCTTCCGACATTTCGTAGGGGCGGGAAGGCACCGGCGCCTGGCCTCAGAAATAATGTTCGTCAAACACCTACCTCTTTCCGACACTTCGTAGGGGCGGGGATTCAGTCCTGTGACTGGCCACGGAAATAATGTTTGTCAAACCCATACCTCTGTCCAACACTACGTGGGGGTGGGAAGGCACTCGTGTTTGGTCACAGAAATAACGTTGCTCAAACCCTTAACTTTTTCTATTACTCTGTGGGGGTGGGAAGGCAACCCTGTAAATAGTCGCAGAAATAATGCTGGTCAAACCGCTACGCCTTTCCAATAATTCGAGAGGGCCGGAAGGCACCTCTATGTCTGGTCACAGAAATAATGTTTGCCAAACCCCTACCTCTTCCCAATACTTCGTAGGAGCGGGAAGGCACCCGTGTCTGGTCACAGAGTCGATATTGGTCAAACACCTACCCCTCTCCAAAACTTGGTGGGAGCGGAAAGGCAACCCTGTAACTGGTCGCAGAAATAATGCTGGTCAAACCCCTACTCCTTTCCAACAATTCGAGGGGGCGGGAAGGCACCTCTGTATCTGGTCACAGACATAATGTCTGTCACACCCCTACCTCTTTCCAACACTTCGTAGGAGCGGGAAGGCACCCGTGTCTGGTCACAGAAATAATGTTGATCTTCTTCATTCATAATGTGTCCCCTAAGGGTTTACATGACTTCCATTTCTTACAAAACTTCCTTCGACATGTTTTATAAAAACTTATCCTTACTATATACTTTATTTAAACCTATTTACATGAAATCTTATATCTAACGCCTTAAATCTATTTTTGACGATAGCGGAATTTGAGACGTGTTAGCGAACGAGTGAGCGAGTGATCGAAAGCGGGAGTGGAATCGAGAGAGAGAGAGAGAGAGAGAGAGAGAGAGCGAGCGGTAACGCAAACTCATCTTAATTTACTTATGCTATTACATAATCATTACTTACAATTCTTTACGCTTCTAATTTAAGCGACTTCCGTTTCCTTTTTCTTTCACTTCTCTTGTACCTCCATTTTGCAATTTTTTGCATCCGTTCTTTCATTATTGTTCAATTGCTCCCCTAGCATCCTCTAGCTCCTTCACCCACTCTACCCCCAAACCATCCTCCCCTAGAATCCTTACCACATTCTTTTGCCTGCTTCCTTTATCTTCCATTCCTTTCCTACATCCTTCCCATACATGCTTCCATGTTTCCTCTTCCCATTCACATTCTGAACTTCCTGTTATCTTTCTTTTCCCAATACATACTTGCCCTTACCTCTTTTCCAAATCTAAATCTTGCTATTCTTGTCCATCTTTTCTCTCCCCATCCCTTTCCTAAATACTTTGGTACTCCTTCTTTTTTTATCATCTTATACCATGTATTATATTTTGATTCCTCAATCATCCCTCGTCTTTCTATTAACTGTCTTTCTCTCTCCCTTTTTTCCACTTCTTCATAGTTGACTCCAGTTCCGTCTTCTATATCTCTAGCCTTAAAGAACTCCCTTCTTTCTTCTTCCCATCTCGTTAATTCAATCGCCCTCCCTCTCCTTTTTTCTACCTCCATCAAACACTTTCTCGCCAACGCCCCTCCCTTTCCCTCCCTCAGCTTCGTCTCAAAATTCCATGCCCTCTTTCTCGCTCTGGTACTTAATTTATCCCTTTGCGTCTCTTCTCTCACCATATATCCCGGCGACCTCCAGTCTACTCCTAGCGTCCACCTTATATACCTTTCTTGTAAACTTTTAATCTCCTTCCTTTCTTTCCATCCCCATATCTCTGCTCCATAACCTAATACCGGCCATACCAGCGTATCAAATAACCAAATTCTCCTTCTCCAATTTTTTAAAAATCTTTTTCCTATTCCCCATATTTGTTTCATTACCCCTGCTGCTTTTTTTATCCTTTCTCTTATATGAGCTCTATGATCTCCATTTGCTTGCAAATACTTAAACTCTTTTACTTCTTCTCATTTTTTCCCTTCCATCTCCCCGTCCATTCTTTCTTTCTTCCCCCTCCTTTTCTAAACCTCAATGTCTTTGTCTTTTCTACATTTAAATTCAACTTTTTTCCATCTAAGTATTTCTCTAATCCGGTAATTAAGCCAGTCATCCCTTTCTCATCCTCTGCCATCAACACTATATCGTCTGCGTACGCCAGTGTATATATCTTTTCGTTCCCTATCCTAACTCCTCCCCACCCTTTTCTCTTCATTTCTTCTTTTAAGTCTGATATTATTATATTAAATCCCTTATAATATATTATCCCCTTTTTCACCATAACTTTTTCTATCTCGCTTCGGTCTAATGAGTCAAACGCCACTTTCAAGTCCACGAACACTGCTATCATTGCCCCTTTCTCCCTTTTAATCCTCTTATTTACTAAGTAGTTCAGAACATATATATGGTCCATTAACCCCATCCCATTTCTAAACCCTGTCTTTTCCTTCTTCTTCTCTCTTTATTTACCACCTTCCAAACCTCTTCTTCCGTTCTAGCCTTCTCCGCTTCTTCTTCAAACCTTTTATTTTCCTCCTCTTTTTTTTGATCACACAACTTAGTGTACTCCTTCTTTTTTCTCCTATATTCTTCTCCACCACTTGTGCCTTCTCTCCATTTTCTTAATACCCTTCTCACTTCCTTCTTCTTCTGTTTACAATGCTCATCCCATCCACTTCTATCCCTTCCTTCACTAACTTCTTTTTTGCTTGTGTTTTCTAATGCTCCTTTTATTTCTCCTACCATTATTTCCATTTCCTCGTTTACATTTCCTTCCCCCATTTTGATATTGCTGACTTTTTCTTTAAACTGTTCTTTACCTTCCATTGACCAATCCCCTCTTCCTGCTCTTTTCACTCTTGCTTCCTTTTTAGCCTTTTTGTTATTACTCATTTCTCCCTCTATCGTTACTATCATGGGAAAGTGATCCGAATCTACATAGTTCCCCACCTCTATTTTCTTAACCTTCTCTCTTAGTTCGTCGTCCACTGCCACATAATCAATTACCGTTCCCCCCTTTCCTCCTGAACGTGTATATTCCTCTTCCTTATCCCCCTCTGTACTTCCGTTTAGGATAAACCATCCCGT
The DNA here is from genome assembly GCA_932178445.1 of Andricus quercusramuli. Lineage (NCBI taxonomy): Eukaryota > Metazoa > Arthropoda > Insecta > Hymenoptera > Cynipidae > Andricus > Andricus quercusramuli. The sequence goes on along the minus strand of CAKNXH010057920.1, from coordinate 48,397 downwards.
CTCCCCTAGGCTCTTTAACAACTTCTTTCCCTCCCCATTCAGTATCTTGTCTTTAAATTTTCTTCCTCGCTCTCCATCCCATTCCCTTCCTCCTCTGTCTCCTGTTCTCGCATTAAACTCACCTCCTGTTATTAGCCTACTCTCTTGCTTATTTTCTTCCATCAGTTCTCTCATCTCCTCTGATTTCTCCTGCATATCACCGTTCATATAAACCCCCACTATCTTCCAACTCTCTCCTCTGATATCTATCTCTTCTACTATTAATCCTTCTTTATGTCCTTTCAACGGCGATACCATGCTGGAAACACCAGTTCCTGTAAGATCACTGAAGTTAAGCAGCGTTGGGCGCGGTTAGTACTTGGATGGGTTACCGTTCGGGAAATCTGCGTGGTGTTGGCTCGTCGTCTGTTGTGCATTCGTTCCTTACTTCCATCAGCATTCCTTCCATTGCTCTGCCCTTTTTATTCTTCCTCTTTGCATTTTGAATCTGCTATTTGTAACCTCTTGTTAATCTTCCCCTTACTCTTTATCCTTTTTCATCTAGCCACGTCTCCATCATTACTACTACATCCCATTGTGTCAAATTGCTCATAAACTTCCTATCCTTTCTTTCTAAGCCTGCTATGGCTCGGTAGCATATCCTCCAATCTTCCCTACTTTCGTTTCTTGTCTCTTTTGGTTTCTCACCATTTCTTATTTCTTTACCTCCTGTTCCTGTCTCTCCTAGTTTCCCGATGCCTCATTTTTTACTAACTCTTCCCTGTCCTCATCCCTATTCCACCATACACCTTCTATCTGTATTCTCCAATACTTAACCCATGTTCTTCTTCCTTTTTGCTTCCTCATAGAGGAAGCTTTGTAATGGTAAAATTTTCCAAAAATTTTAAATTCATTTAGTTAAACCCTCCCAAATTTAAAAATGTCTAATAGAATGTTCTAAGCAATTTTCCGGATGTGTGTGTGTGTGGATGTGTGGATGTGTGGATGTGTGTGTGGATGTCACGCTTTTCTGTGAACACGATAAACAGAAAACGGTTGCAGATAAATTGATGAAATTTGAAGGGCTTATGTTCCACACCAATATCTTGAAACTGACCAAAGGATTTCTGGAAATATTCATTGCATTTTTTTTAGCACTCAATAATATTTTCAAAATCGGTTTTTTATAGTGAAAGTTTTTTCATTAGCATAATTCAAAGTTGATGCATGGATATAAAAGATTCCTTGGTTTGAGACGAATCGATTGACCTATGATATTAATACATTTTATCAAATAGTAGGGAAGTTAGGGTAATTTATATATTTTGAAAATCGGTTTTTTATAGTAAAACTTTTATCATGAACATAATTTAAAGTTGATGCAGGAACAGAAAATATGTGTTGATTCGAGTCGAATCGATTGACCTATAATATTAATAAATTTTATCGATGAGTAAGGAAGCTATGGTAATTTATAATATTTGAAAATACGGTTTTTTATAGTATAACTTTTTTCTTGAATATGATTCAAATTTGATGCAACAACATAAAAGATTCCTTGGTTCAAGACGAATCGATTGACCTATAATATTAATACATTTCATTAAAGAGTAGGGAAGTTATGGTAATATATATATATTTTTAAAATCTATTTATAGTAGACATTTTCTCTTGCTCATGATTTAAAGTTGATGCGAGAATAGAAAAGTCGTGTTGCTTCAAGACTAATCGGTTGACCTATAACATTTATACATTTTTTTGAAGAGTAAGGAAGCTATGGCAATGCATAATATTTGAAAACACGGTTCTTTATAGTGAAACTATTTTCATGAACATAATTCAAAATTGTTGCAAGAACGGAAAAGATTCCTTGATTTGATACAAATCGGTTGACCTATAATATTAATACACTTTATTGAAGAGTAAGGAAGTTATGATCATTTGTAATATTTGAAACATCTGTTCACAACAGAAAAACGTTTTTCATCGAAATAAATCCAATTTGATGTACACTACCGTCGGAAATTGTGCGCACGACTCATGTGAGCTCTATTAAACATCACTGCTGACTTTGAGCCACGATATTTCGGTGAAAAAAAGAGATATGATTAAAAATGTTCAATCATATCTGAGCTCAATTTTAATCGACGATCGCGGTTCTCGGCTGGTCTTCTACTCGCCTCCTTCATTGTGGCAGGACCGAATAGGCCACGCATAGAGGTAGCGCCTAAGTGGACATTGTCCTATTCTTTAATATGGAGATAATATTAGATTCAAATAATTGTTAACAATCACAAATAACAATAAATATCTTTTTTCATTCGCCATAATTTGAAATAAAAATTATTAATGAAGAGAACCAAAAGTATAAGAGGGCTCCACTTAGGCGCCACCTCTGTGCGTGGCCTATTCGGTCCTGCCTCAACGAAGGAGACGAGCAGCAGACCGGCCGAGAACCGTGATCGTCGATTGAAACTGAGCTCAGATACGATTGAACATTTTTAATCATATCTTGGGCAACCATAAAGATTTTTCAAGTTTTCTTGGCTTAAATTAAAGATAAGATTTCAGGCTCGATGTCGTATAATTTTTAGATTTTTGAAAAAATTTTTCCTAAGTAGTGCTAAAAGTTGAATTTGAGGTAGAAAATTTGAGAAAATCTTGAATTTTTTTCTAACTCTTCAAGTGCTGTAATATTTTCAGAAGGTCAAAAAAATATTTTTTGTGTACTAATAGACGTGGAATTTCATGAGCTTTCTAACTGTTTTTTAAAAAAATGCCCTATCTCTTTTTTTCGCCGAAATATCTTGGTTCGAAGTCAGCAGTGATTTTCAATAGCGCTCACAAGAGTCGTGCGCACAATTTCGGACGGTAGTGTATGAATAGAAAAGACGTTTTGATCATATATTTTCAAATTGAGTAATTCTGTCAATTTTGGTGAAGAAATCATAAAGCTGGGAAAAGGATGGGGTGCGACAGGACTTTTACATTCCCATTTCCAGCTCGAAAAATAATCATTTCGAATACAAAATTTGATTTGTCTGATTCGTCTTTGTGTTAAAAAAATTTTTTGTAATATTTTTCAGTTTAGCATTTTTTGTAAAATTTTGTTTTTAAATTTATCAAAATGTAGACTTTGGTTTGTCTATTATTGAAAGAAATAACTAATGCTTCCTCCATGAGAAAGCAAATAAATTTCCTAACGGGAAGCGAAGTGGTCGTGAAATGAGCACCATATCATTATAAAGACAAACAAAGTGGAAACACATGAGGTCGAATTCACAGCTAGTTTTCTTTCCTCTTCCGCTATTTTTCTTAACCTACACTGCATGTTCCTTTCTAGCCATGTCAAATCATCCTCTATTGTCTCCGAGCTTCGATATAACATCCCCTTCTTTGTCATCACTTCCCTCTTATGTTCCCATTTCTTCAGTTTCACTAGTACCATTCTCTTCCCTCTTCACTCTTCCCTTCCTACACTTCGCACTTCCTCTATCTCTACCTTAGCATCAATCCTTTTTAGTACTTCCTCCACTCCTTCCCTCAGCTCCTTCCCCTCTAATCTTAGACCATTTATCACTATGTTTCTTTTTCTTTCTTCTCTCTCTTTTTTTCTATTCTTTGCTCTATTTTTCTCAGCCTTTCCTTCTCCTTATTCCCACTCTCCCCACCTCCAAACTCACGGTTTGAGCTCTCTTTTTCTTATTCTACATTCCATCTCCTCTACCTTTTTATTAGGCTCTGCCTTCTTTTCTAGTCTTTGCTCCAACATCTGCAGCCCTTTCTCTAGCTTTTCTCTGACTTCTTCCCATTACCTCATTTCTTTCCTAAGTTCGGCCATTTCCTGTCTAATTTCTTTCCTTATTTCCTCCACCCTTTTCCCCTGCTTTTCTTCATACATCCCCATTACTTCTATCATTATTTTGCGCGTTTCTTTCCATCTTTCCTTTTCCATCGGACCTTTATCCTCATCTCTGCCTCTTTCCGTCCCCTTATTTTTCTCATCCTTCTCAACAAAGCTATGTCAGCTATGATCAATTGATCCCATGCTCTACTCTCTCAACCTATCCTTTTCTATTGTTTTACGATACTTTCGCCTTGCCCTCCTTTCTTTGTTCTCCCCTTTCGGTCTACTGAAAACTTCGTGATCCAAATCCCTGCTTTCCTTACTAGTATTCGCTCCGCTAGCCATGAATCCAATTCAAACAATCCCGCCTTCTATCTTCTGCTACGACCCGCTATGACCAACCTGGTCCTCCCACCCTGTCACAAACCTCAAACGCACCTAACCTCAACTTCCACACAAATCTGTCTTGATTCCCAAAAATATCCTCATCCCCTTGTCAATCTTTTGATCTCTCAATCAATCCCTCACAAACGATCCCCTTTACAAACATCCACAATCCACTCACCTCAAATTTCACCAAAATTATCAGAAAAACTCACTACCAAAATTTCACCTCTGCCACACTCTTTCAGGCGGAAAACGGAAGTCAAATAATGTTGATCAAACCCTTAACTTTTTCTAATACTCCGTGGGGGCAGGAAGGCAACCCTGTAAATTGTCGCAGAAATAATGTTGGTCTAATCCCCACCCCTTTCTAACACTTCGTGGGGGCGGGAAGGTACTCTTGTACCCGGACACGGAAATAATGTTGATCAAACCCCTACCTCTTTACATTACTTCACAGGGGGCGGAAAGGCAACCCTGTGACTGGTCATAAAAATAATTTTGGTCAAACCACC
>CAKNXH010057920.1:0-15870 GCA_932178445.1 Andricus quercusramuli | reverse complement strand
CATTTCGTGGGCGCGGGAAGGCACCCCTGTGACTGGTGACAGAAATAATGTCGGTCAAATCCCTGCTTCTTTCTAACACTTCGTGGGGGCGGGAAGGCACTCCTATGTTTTGTCACAGAAATAATGTTGGTGAAACACCTGCCTCTTTTCACAACTTCGTGGGGGTGGGAAGGCAGTCCTGCAACTGGTCACAGAAAGAATGTTTCGCAAACCGGTACTCCTTGCCAACACTTCGTGGGGGCGGGAAGGTACTCCTGTGACTGGTCACAGAAATAATGTTGGTCAAGCACCACCCTCTTTCCAACACTTTGTACGGGCGGGAAGGCCAGCGTGTCTGGTCACCGTAATAATGTTGGTCAAGCATCTACCCCTCTCCAACACTTGGTGGGCGCGGAAAGGCAACCCTGTGTCTGGTCACAGAAATAATGTTGTTCAAACACCTACCTGTTTCCAATACTTCGTGGGGGCCGGAAGGTCCTCCTGTGACTGGTCACAGAAATAATGTTGGTCAAACACCTGCCCCTTTCCAAAACTTTGTGGGGGCGGGAAGGCCGCCCTATGTATGGCCACAGAAATAATGTTGATTAAACCCCTACCCCCTTCCAACACTTCGTAGGGGTGGAGAGGCACATCTGTGACTGGTCACAGAAATAATGTTGGTCAAAACCCTATCCCTGCATCTCTCTGATCCGTCTACTGTGATTAATCACAGAAATAACTTTAGTTTCACAATGAGTCTAGTTAGTCTAGTCTAGTTAGTCTAGTCTCCCGTCAAAAAAGGACACACTTGTTTGGAATCCTCCGTCGAAAAACTACTGAAATGACTTGGAAAAAAGACGATTGAAAATATCTATCAGAGCTAGTTCCTTCTTTTCGGTTATAAAAAGCAAGACTTTGAATGTTTTTAAATTCCAAAGAATTCAATGTTTGTTCTCATTGCTTCAAAGTATTTAAAAATTCTTCAAATGAATTCAAAACTTTTGAAGAAAATTCTACGCAATCTTCCTTCAGCCTACCTGCTCCGACTCTCTGACTTGAATTATTGGGAAATAATTAGGATTTTCCATAGCGTGGAAGGTATTCAAAATTCTTTGAATAAATTCTAAAGTGTTGGAAGGTATTCCACAGAATTCACAACGGCTTTGCGGAATTGAAAAGACGAGTACATATTCATTCACTGGTAGCTAGAACATCGACTTAACCTGACTTATTGGGTAAAAATTACGAAATTTGTGACAGATTTAACAGAATTAAGCGAATTTAGATGAATTTGGAGAATTGAAAAATCTTTCAGATTCAAATAATTTAATCTGTATTCTCAGTGGTTGAAAAGTATTAGAAGCTCTTTAAATTGATAAAAAACATCCTAAAGCGATTTCTACAAAATTCTTGAGAATTCTGCGGGATTCACTTTGTGATGATCTATGTTACCCCTCCCCACTAATTGTCTCTGCGGACGCTTCAGTCTAGCCAGGGTTAGGTATTTAGAGACAATCAAAGACAGATCTTTTAATTAACAAAAAAAGTATCGAAAACATTTATTTCCTACCAAATAATACAAATCTAACCTATAGCCTAGTGACTTTGTGTGATTAATGTATGTGAGCGTGTGAAAGCGTGTGTGTGTGGGCATCTGCGTGTGCTTAAATTATAGTAATAAATGTAGATGTCGAGTGTAACGCGGTAACAGCCTTGTATGTGAATGTGACGAATGTGGTCCTATCAGATTGAGCGTCATGAATAACCGAACGGAGGCAGAAAGGTATCGTATCGGGTTCCCTCTTATATTTATTCCGGTTCCTGAAATAACAGATAAAGAACGTTTGAGAGTTACGGGTAATTACTCGACAGTCATCGGTTTTACAATTATCCGCGCCCTAAATCTTCCCCTCTACGGTCGATACGGTAATTGTGGAAAGAGAGCTCGAGGTAGGGAATGATACGGTACGGTCGGTATGTCGGTAATGTACCGGTAAGTCTATGACAGAATGCTAATCATAGGTGCGCCTATAGATTAGCATTTATATCGGCCAAATTGACATCCACAGGTGCGCCTGTTGGGTGCGAATTTATTCCTCCCTTTTGTAGTACTTCCAAACGGAATTTTGTAAAATGTCGGTAAAGTCGGAAATGGTGGTAAATGGTAACGACAGGTGCTCCTGTCAGTTAACCTTTATGTTTGGATTTATGTAACGACAAGTGCGCCTGTTCGTTACAGAAATCGTACACGCATTTGTAAGGTCGGTAATGTCGGTAACGCCGATAATGGTGATAAATGGTAACTACAGGTGCTCCTGTCAGTTAACCCTTATGTTTGGATTTTTGTAACGACAAGTGCGCCTGTTCGTTACAGAAATCGTACACGCATTTATAAGGTCGGTAAGGTCGGTAACGTCGGTAATGCGCAAAATGGCAACCACGGGTGCGCCTGTTGATTGATATTTTTACGGCTTTCAGAATTGACAATCACAAGTGCTCCTGTCGAGTGGCATTTCTCATCTACGAGACTAACTTAAGAATGGCAAGTATAGGTGCTCTTATCCCTTGCGATTCTTATCGGTACTCCCACTCGCTGGGCTCGGTGACGGGAGCACGGTTGACGTATGCGTTGATAACGCACACGTGTGTAACCTCTCGTTACAACTTAAACAGTACATTTTCATTCACTGCTAGCTTAGTAGTAGATTAACTAGACTAATTCTGAAAGAAACATAAACGCTGCAATGCGTATACCTATATTCGGAGAATTCGGCAGAATTTGGAGGGATTTATAGTATTTAAAGGAATGTGTATGCAAAGCCGGTACCGGTCAAGAAAATTGTCGGTACAGGTTAAAAGCATATTTTAAGGATAGAGCCTAGACTGTCGGCAAAAATATTAAAAAATTAATTTTTCTCCGATGTGTTTAATGCAACTGTTGATCCTCAATATCGACCATCTTGATAGTTGACGTCGACTGTCATCAATTCCTTGAATTTCATGAACTCCTTGAGTTCCATGAATTCCTTATATTCCATAAATTCCTTGAATTCCATAAATTTCTTGAATTCCTTGAATTTCATGTACGGTTCAATAACCAATAAAGAAATTTTCGGTACCGGTAATTTTTTTTATTGGTACCGATAATTATTTTATCGATACCGATAGTGTATACACTTCGTATTTAAAAGTCTTGAAATCTCAAATAATTCCATGTATTCATAAGCTTTCAGAGTAATTAAAAAATGTTCATATATTAATTTCTTCAGAACTCAGAGGAATTCTGCGGGATGCTAAGAATTCAGGAGGATTCTACAGATCTCAAACAACGCACGCATTTTCAGTATAAGGTAATTAACTCGTCGAGCAATGTTTACTAATTTGGTCAGCAATGGCACATGTACGGTCGGCTATCTAACGCTTTTTTCTTATTGGTTTATCTTTAATTGCTAATTACTCAGTAATTATGCATTTAATCAAATTTTTTCATTGATCATTTTCTATTAAGTTTTTCACAAGGAATCAGAAAATATAGATATGTATTTTGAATACATGGACACCCTGTAGATCCGAAAGTCTATTAATAGAAGATAAGAAGGGGTGGAAGCGTGAATTTCTATGAAATGTGTGTTGATATAAAGATTGGTGCATTTTTAAAGGTCTGTGTGACGCAATATTCTAAAGTTGTAGTTATGGATTTCGCAGTTCTAAGCTAATACTGAGTAGAATGATAAAGTGATATGATTCTACTCTAATTGTTTCAATTAAAAATAGAAGAAAGCGAGAAATATATGAGAAATTAGATACGAATTAATTAATGTTTTAAAAACAACCTTCAAGTATAAGAGGTATGTATCATTTAATACGGTATGGGTTGTAAAAAAGTGAAACACATACACAAACATATAATGTATAAAATTATATTTTATTCAAAAAATGTTTCTTATTTGCATTTCAATTTAGAATATTCAAATATTATTATTCATAGTTTTGGGGAAAACGTTGAAATCGTCCCCTGAAAAAACTTATCTAATTATAATATTTACAAATATATTCATATGGGACGTTCCATGTCAACCGGATGAGTGCTATGCCCAAAATTTGGCGTAGTTAAAAAAATCCACCAATGGCTCATTTTCAAAGCTAAGGAGGTCTACTTTCAAATGATAAGTGCGCCTTTGCAACATCCAATATGGTGGCTCCAATATGGCGCCTGAGAGATCTCAATTTCTGTGAAAAAAATTTAAAGACGCACCTAAATTAAAATTTAGTCCATATTTAAAGTGCTATATACGCTTTTAGACGTATTCGGTCCTTCTCAACACGAATCCGGTGTTAGAGTTTAGCTATAACATCACATTTTCTTCCTAACTTCAAAAAAATGAGTAAAAACCAGTAAAAATGTGCGAAAGTGTACGCGAAAAAAACAAAAACCTGTATTTTTCAAATCCTTCTCTTCCTTTATGAACAGAGGGATCAGCTAAATTCGAACCCACCTCCGCAATTAAGCTGACGCGCCTCGTCTGTTTCTAACTTAAAAAAAATCAATATTTGTTATAAAATAATTTTTTTTTAATTTAGTCGATTTATACCAAATTTGATATGCGAGGGTTATTGGAATCATTGATCATGAATCTGAAGACAAGTCTGCAAAATTTAAGATGGCTCCTTGTCGTTCAGCATCTTGGTTGGGTGTAATCAGTTATTTGCGTCGTTCATCTGGCTTCTTCACAGAGGCGGCCTCCCTGAACGACGCGCACCGCATTGTAGCCGGCAGATGTTCGGTCCGGGTTTTCTCTTCTTTAGCGGCGCAGAGGGAGCACTGCGGCGTACTTTCGCACGCCGCAGCCCTATGGCCTTTCGTTGCCGCATCTCCAGCAGGCCTGAGTCCTGTCTGGACCCCTACATTCCGCCGCCATGTGGCCAAAGCCCAGGCAGCGGTAATACCTTACGGATTCCGTCTTCTTCCGCGCGCGACAGGACACCCACCCCACTTTGATGTGTCCCGTGAGGAGATGTCTTGCCGCCAGCTCCTTTCTCATCTCGACTAAGGCCTTCAGTTTACCTCTGGAGGCCTTTTTCGTCATGCTCACCTTGATGTCCCCAGCTGCAGCTTCTTCAAAGTGATTTCGGACCGCAGCCTCGACCTCTACTTCGTTTGTGATCGAGTCGAGATCTAAGACCTCCACTTCGATGCGGGGAACGAGCTCACGCACGTTTCCCCCATTTCCTACAGCCCCCTTGATGGCGGCGGACAGCTTTGATCTGCCATCCGCAGCCGGCCCTACTTCCACAAGAACCCGTCCCTTTCGGGTCTGCCTGACACATCTGATTTTTACACCGAGGGCGTCCGGCTTCACCTTTTGCTTGAGGTTCCTGAGGACCTCCGCATAGCTCGAACCCTTGGCTGATCTTATCAAGACCGGCTCGGGTCGGGCTCTCTTCTGCTTCTCCTTCTTCTTCATGGGTGCGGGTGCTGTTGTTGTCGCCCCCACCTCGTCCTTCTTCGGCGTTGAGGACGCTCCTGCCGTAGCGTGCGTCCTCGGCTTCTTCCTTATTGGTTTAGAGGACCCTGCCTCAACGGGGCTTAGTGTGGGCTCCCTCTCTCGCTTCCCACGATGGGTGGAGGGAGCTTCCACAGTTTTGTCAGTCTGATTCCCCGTTTGACTCGTGTCCTTCTTCTTCTGGCTTGCCTTCCTTCTTTCCTCTATCCTCCCCTTTTTGCCTGCGGCCCATCCGGCTTCTACTGGCACAAATGAGAAGCTGTCCATGCTTGATTGGCATGAACATATTTTTTTCGTGTCTGAAAAATCCTGCATCTCCTGCAATACGTTCTGCATCTTTCCGATCAGCTCTTCATCGTTATTCATTTATTCCAACTACTGACAATAAACTTGAAATCAAAAGATACTCTAATGCCAAAGACGCATCTTTTATGCAATATTAATTTCTCGAATAACAGATTCCGATCTCAGAGAAATAAAATAAAATACTACTGGGAAAAATATTCTTCTATAGCAGCTTTAGCGCATGTTTAGAGACGGAAGAGTGAAGGGAATATATTGATTAAGGAGTTAAGCCAAGGAGGTGTCTCCATCTTGGGTCCACCTAGAACATTTAAATCCTGAACTGAGATTTATGATCAGTGACCCCAATAAACCCCGTACACCAAATTTGGCATAATTAGGTTGGTTTTCGAAAATGTCCACCATGCTGGATCCGCCATCTTAAATTTTGCAGACTTGTGTTCAGATTCATGATCAACGATTCCAATAACCCTCACATATCAAATTTGGCATAAATCGACTGAATTAAAAAAAAATTATTCCATAAAAAATATGGATTTTTTTCAGGTTAGAAACAGGCGAGGCGCGTCAGCTTAATTGTGGAGGTGGATTCGGATTTAGCGTATCCATCTGTTCATAAAAGAAGAGAAGGATTTGAAAAATACAGGTTTTTGTTTCTTTCGCGTACACTTTCGCACATTTTTACTGGTTTTTACTCGCTTTTTTTAAGGTTAGGAAGAAACTGTGATGTTATAGCTGAATTCTAGCACCGCATTCGTGTTCACAAGGTCAAAATACGTCTAAAAGCGTATATAGCACTTTAAATATGGACTAAATTTTAATTTAGGTGCGTCTTTAAATTTTTTTTAAAGAAATTGAGATCTCTCAGACGCCATATTGGAGCCACCATATTGGATGTTGCAAAAACGCACTCAACATTTGAAAGTAAACCTCCTTAGCTTTGAAATGTGCCATTGGTGGATTTTCTCAACTACCCCAAATTTTGGGCATAGCACTTATCCGATTGACATGGAACGTCCCATACATACAATTTGATTATAATATTTACAAACATACATATACAATTTGATAAATATCTAAACTAACTCAGGGTAAAGGGAGGTATATGAAGGGGTTATTGGAAGGGTATGGATATTGGCGGAAGCATGTGAACGGGTGGTTCCTCGGTACGAGTAGAGTGAGCTCGGGGTTCGGGAATTGACGCAGGACGAGTTGGTGGACGTTTTGCGCGACGAGAAAATAATCTTCGGGGCGTGGGAAATCGGGTTAATGTGGTATGGAAGGTGGGAAGCTAGGGGATGTAGGATGTAGGGCTTTATTATGGCTTGTAAAGAAGGAAAACGGAGAGGGAGTGCGGAGAAGAACGTTGAAGAGGAGCTGGACTTCAGCAACTGCTTCGACGTGGTGGAGCGTGGCGAGCTCAATTTTGATGCTGCTGAGATGAAGAGGTACTTCGGAGACTCACAGGAACAGCTGAGAATGGAGCACAGGAAGGTACGGCTGTGCCTAAAAAGAATAATGGAGACTTGCGAATCAAGGAAGGACGCGGATCCGGAACTGATGGAACAAGTGAGGGAGGCTCAAAAGTCCATGAACTCAGCCGGATATACGGTGAGAGCCCTGCATCGACGATTTGGACACTATGAAGAGAGCATCAATAGGGTGCTCTGAGTGAAGATAGGTGAGAAGCTGAGAGAGAAGTCTCTCTTTCGATCTCCACCTTCAAGGAGAAAACGGCTTCCGTTGGCACACAGACAGAGCCTCAGAAACCGCTGGAAGAAGCGACGGACCTGCGCAAGCGAGAGAGGGAAACTACCCTCAGCTCGCCCAGCACATCTGCAGTTGAGAAGCCAGTCCTGAAAATGACCAGGGCCCATGAAGGTGTGACCTGGACTAAGACTGGTAGGAGAAAGAGCAAAAAGGAGAGGAGGGAGGAAAAGAAGAAGTCGGAGAAGGAGGTGGTGCCTCAAAGGGACATTTTGCCCGATAAGGGACAAGGTTCTCCGAAGAAAAAGAAAAGGAGAATTCTTCGGGAGGCCGTGACCATCACGCCAGCCCCGGGGATGAACTATGCGGATGTCCTGAGGGACATCCAGAAGAAGGTGAAACCTGAGGACCATGGCGTAAATATCTGGTCTATCAGGCAGACGATGACGAACGACGTCTTCATTGAGGTGGGTACCAAGGCGGAGGAGCGGCAGCACTTCGGCTATGCCATTTCGGAGGCCTTCGGACAAGACGGGTGTGTCCGACACCTCGTCCCATAGGCGCAGGTCGTGGTCTACTACTTAGTCGAGACTACGGAGGCGGCTGATGTGGAGTCAGCGGCGAGGAGGGCCCTAGAAGAGCAGCTTGGCTCTCTACCTAGGGTAAGCCTCACCTGAACGAGCAGGAGAGGCTGCATCCTAGCTTTCGTCGAGCTGGATGCGGCCACTGTTGCCAAAATGGTGAATATTGCCCGACTGAAGGTGGGTTGGGTGAACTGCCAGGTGAAGCACATAATGCCGAAACGTGATGCTACAGGTGCGACTCAATGGGGCACGTTGCCCGAGAGTGTGCGGCAGAAGATCGCAGCAAATGCTGCAGGAGATGCTTTAGAGAGGGCCATAAGGCGGCAGAGTGCCAGAATCTGGCAACAGCCTGTCCGCCGGCTACTGCTACGGTGAAGTAGAAGTCGCAAAAGAAGAAGAAGAAGCCCCAACCAAGGTGTCGAAGGCCGACGTGCCGACAAGTGGTATCACCGCTCTACTGAGGACGATGCGTACAACTTGGTTGGGACAAAAACTACGACAGAGAAGACCAGAAGAAGCCCTAGTAGGCTAAGAAGCGGCGCCCCCTGAAGTAATGCGAAAGTGGTTCCGGGGCGATTTCTGCCAAGGAGAAAGGGTGGTGGTTTTCAGTGGGTCCCTTGGTGACGTTATTATAATGACAAAGTTGATTTTGTATAATGTATAATTATACCCAAGGTATAATTGAATATTATATATGTCAGGGTCATTGTAGTGATGAGACTAAGATCCCCACACTACCGAGAAATGCGGACCCTTCACGGTGTGTTTTTGAACATTTTCCACCAGCTCTCGTAAAAAAAAAATCACCATCATCATCATCATCCAAGGACCTTCGCAGTTGTCTGCGGGAAAGGGGAGGTGTTACCCCTACTTAACGCGTCCCCGGTTGGCGGATAGGGGAATGCTCGCTGGAAACAGATGGTAGGGCTAAAATAAAATAGGCCCCGCGGACCAAACATGCGATTGGTGACGGTCGCAGTTCACTGACAGTGCTCCGAACCATTTACGGTATTTCTGCCGTCATGGTTCAGGCTGATGTGAGCTTGCTCTGCCGAGGTGTAACCTGCGAGCGGGCATTTGGAGCCAGCCCTTTCGAGGCTTGATCGGGGAATGCGTGGTGGCTGCAGGGTTCGGAACCTGCAGTGCTCCGGGCGATTCCGGTCCTTCCGTTTATTGCGGGACCGGTTAAACAAAGGATGGGCCTCAGAGTACTGAGGTAGGACTAAGATCCGAGGGTATACTATTTCGGTCTCCCCCTCCACGCACGATGCGCTGGTGACTACTCATGGCTCATAAGTACGAAAACGGAGAGGGAGCGAGGAGACGATCCTTGAAGAGGAGCTGGACCTCAGCAACTGCTTCAACGTTGAGGAACATAGCGAGCTTAAGTCAGAAGCTGCTATGGTGATGAAGTATTTCGGAGAATCGCAGGACGCGCTGAAATAGGAGCACCGAAAGGTACGGCTGTGCCTTAAAAAAATACTGGAGATCTGCGAATTAAGGAAGGACACGTATCCGGAAAGAGAAGTCTCTTTTGAGCTCCACCTTCAAGGAGACAACGGCTTCCGTCAGCACGCAGACGGAGCCACAGAAACCATCGGAGGAAGAGAAGGATACGCGTAAGCGGGAGAGGGAAACGACCCTCAGCCCACACAGCGGATCTGGAATTGAAAAGCCAGCCTTGAAAAAGACCAGGACCCACGAAGGCGTCGCATGGTCTAAGGTTGGTAGCTGGATGAGGCCGCTGCTGCCAAAATGGAGAACCTTGCTCGACTGAAGGTGGGTTGGGTGAACTGCAGGGTAAAACCACGTAGCACCGAAGTCCGGTGCTACAGATGTCGAACTCTAGGGCACGTTGCCCGAGAGTGTGCGGCAGAACATCGCAGCAAATGCTGCAGGAGATGCTTTAGAGAGGGCCATAATGCGGCGGAGTGCCAGAATCTGGCAACACCCCGTCCGCCGACTACTTCCAGGGTTAAGTAGTACTTGCAAAAAGACAAAGAAGATCAGAAGAACCCCCAGTAGGCTAAGAAACGGCACCCCCTGAAGTGATGCAAAAGCGGTTCCGGGGGGATTTCTGTCAAGGAGAAAGGGTGGTGGTTTTTAGTGGGTCCCTTCGTGACATCATTATAATGACAAAGTTGATTTTTTATAATGTATAATTATACCCAAGGTACAATTGAATATAGATAAACGTTTATTTTTCAGCCTGCTGGCCTTAAAAAATTGACTTGCTTACACATCCATTTTTTACAGAATTTTCTTCAAACTAACCCTTAAAAACTAACATCCATCCATTCCTTATATCTAAGCCGCACGCTCTTATCGCCTTGCCTTCCTCGCTTCGCCTCGCTCGCATTCCCTACTTTTTCGCATTGCCTCGCTTGCCAACCTCTGTTTTCGCTCTAATACCTACTACTTATCTACTATTTACAATATTTACATGTTACTTATATCTACTTTCTCTCCTATTTACAATCTTTTCGTCTCCATTCCTCTTCCTTCTCCCTTCTCTTTGTCTCCATCTTACCCAACACTCCCTTCACCCATGCTACTGCCCTTTTTGTCCCCCTTTTCATGCAACAATACCTCCATGCTTATCTCACTTCTTTACCTCCACGCACCCCTCCAACCAGTGCTCCACTCTTGCATCCCCCTTTCCACACAGTTCACATATCCTCTTCTCCCGAGAAAGCCAGAACCTATTGAAACCCTCCATGCACTCACACCTCATCCTCGCTATAAGCTCCTGACTTCCTTTCTCTCTTTCTCAAATAAATATTGCGCTCTTGCCCTTGGCATAATCCACACATAGTTCCCATTAAACCTTGACTCTGTTATTCTCTCTTCCCCTTCTGTCTTCTCTCTCTCTCTATGCCATTTTGCTTAACCAATTCATAAACACCTCCTTTCCCTTCCACTTCCACTCTCCTCCCTTATCACTTTCCCCTCCTTTTCTGAACACCATAACCTTGGACTTTTCCGCATTCAGCTCTAACCCCTTCTTATCCAGGTACTTCTCAACCTCTTCATCATCTCCTTTAAGGCTTCCTCGCTATTTGCTAGCAACACTATGTCATCTGCATACGCTAGTGACCAAATTCTAACCCCTACTATCCTGACTCCTCTCACCACCCCGTCCTCCAGCTTACTTTCAATATCCACAATTAAAATCGCAAAAAGCGTTGGGCTGAGCGGACACCCTTGCCTTAACCCCCTATCCATCCAGAATCCCTCCGAAATCCCCTCCCCTCCTCGTACCTTGTCTTTGGTCTCTTCATTATCTCCCTTACCCTCTCAAGTAGGCCTCTCTCCACTTCCCTATCCTCCATCGCCTCCCACAACCTCCCCCTATCCACCGACGGAAACGCGCCTTTGAGATCCACGAACAACGCGTACACTCTCGTCCCCTTCTTAGCTAATTCTCTATCCACCACGTGCTGCAGAACGTAGCAATTGTCGATAGTACTCCTACCCACTCTAAATCCCGCCTGCGTTTCCGGCAATATTCCTTTCCCCTCGACATCCTTCCGCAGTCTCTGTGCGACCACCATCGCGTATACTTCATACGGCGTATCCATTAGCGTAATCCCCTTACAATTTTCCTGTCTATCTCTATCCCCTTTCTTATACATCGGCACTATTAACCCGTCACTCCACACGACGATCTAACTGTTCTAATTACTCGTACAGTTTTAATCGTGCCTGAGCAGTGGTGTACGCTGCAATGACAATGTTTGTATTAGGTGCTGGGGTAGTGGCTTCTTCCCTGTACACCCAACAAACGTGCAACATGCTTTGATTCGCAGGAACGATATCTTTGACCTCGATTTCTGGGTTAGTGAGGAGACGTAATAGTTTTTCTCGCGTGCGTACAATTTCTATTTGCGGTAAGTTATGACGTTGTTAAAACTTAACCCAGAAAGAGTTAAGACACAGTTTCGCGACGGAACGCAACCTCGGATTTTTTATAATTTTATCACGATCAAGCTTAATAACCACTGCCAACTCATAGTGATGAATGTATACGAGCTTTGAAACTTCATCAATACAGTATGATGGCCAAGCACTTGCCTCCTGTTTGATCTTTAAGAAAATATTAATATATCCTGCGAAAAGACCTCCCTTGTACGTGGTTGGATCATACTGCACTACTTCATATTGCCGTATTTCTGAGATTCTCATCGGAAACCGATGTACCAACCAACACACGCTGTGACTCATCTTCATGCGAACACTCGCCCCTGTTCCAGTTTATCACATCATGTGTGACAGAGAGAAAACATGAGTTTCTCGTGTAGACAAATCCGGAAAGAGAGGATGATAAAGGTTCCGTTGAGGTAAAACTGTACAAAGTACTAAACACTAGACGTTCGTAACATCAAAATCTGGATTTGTAAATTTCTTACAATCTTCTGACCCTACATATACAGTTGGGTGACCTACAGGGAATTTTTCGACTTTCGAGATTTACGGATACAGAGAAAAAATATCTTTGTACTCTATGATTTCTCCGTCTTTCATCTCGTAAAAGCATTTCGTATTCCCTATTCGACCGCCGTAAAATGCATCTCGACGGTTTAAGACCTTATCAGTTTTTAATAAAGGATGGTTATTTAAAAAATCTTTGAGATTGCTGTCCGTATTTTTGAGGCGATTGAACTCACATTCCCATATATCTGTGAGTTCATACCTGTGTCTTTTTATTTTTTCCGATCGCGCACGTCTCTTTTCGTATCGCTCATCCATGGTTTCTCCGGTATTACTAAGTTTTTTATCTCTGTCAATGGGATAACAGAGCTTGCATCCATGCCAGAAACAACCACGAAATTCAAATACACGACGAGTTCTCGTAGCTTCATCTTCAAAAAAGCCATCTACTATAGGGCCTTCTTGAAGACGATGATCTCGACATCTACCAGCGTGACGAATAATGATATTAAGATCGCGCTCGACAGACAATAGCCATTCAACGCCAACCCTGGATTGGGTACCAACCCACCTCTAGGCACCTCTTGGAATTATCCCAATCAGATTTTCTCGTAAGAAATGTTTTCGAAAGAACCGATTGCAAGCCGATGCAATAGTGGGGGCCTCTGTAAAAGGACAAACATTTCCACACTCGAGAAATATTTTACGAAATGCGATACATGCACAACGTAAAATATCTATATCGTTTTTACAGTACGAAACAAGCTCTTCCCAAAACTTCAATTGATACTCTGGATCGCCACTTTTCTGCTCTACCAATTTGAAAATTCTTGTGGAGCTTTTTTCGACATTGTACCGAGAGAATAAAATTGAATTGGTGAAAGAGGTCCACACTAATTTTGATTTTCAGGGGTATTAAAAGGATGTGGGAACGTTTCTTTCTTTTCGCCTATTTCCACTAATCCAAATGATTCCGGTAATGCGCTGAAAGGTTATTGAAAATAGTTTATACTATCAATAAAAGTGGCGTGCTTTAGGCTCATTGAAATAATTTTTGGTACCCGATAAAATTAAATCTGGATCTGTTGTATAGCAGTTTTTATGCTCAGTTAAATGCTTCAAGATGAATTGAGCGTCAAAAGATTTAGCATTATGAGCTATACAGATAATGTTTTTAAATTCAACAATCGGACGAAGCGCAAAGTCTACGAAATCACGTACGGGATTGTCACCAGCCAAGACAAATTCACGAATCAACCCGCAGGGCTCGAACAGTCACTTAATGTCCTGTTCAGCGATACACCACGAGCAGACTTGTTGAGCTACACAGAGATTAACCTCATATTTATTAATGGAGTCATCCCCGTCGAGCGCTTTATTTTTCCGCGTTTCAAAATCGTAAAATATAAATAAAACAGGTTTCTTCGCGTCATTAACACCAGAATCTACACGTGTAGGTGACATGTAGCAATCGTGATTATATTCGTGTTCGCAGCCACATGTCCTACAGTAAGAAGCACCACATTTATGATTTTTATCTTTTGATAGATCAACCAAATTCGAGCATACATCACATATTCGTAATACTTCACAAACGATGTTTGTGGAGGAATACAAATTTCTTTTTTTATGACGATTAAAGCAATCGGCACTAAAAAAGAGACGCAAGCATGGCACGCCTCCTCAGAACCAAGTTTCACTTAAATGAGGAGGCTAAAGTTTGTACCTCAGACATTATGTTCTGGGGATGCCTCCTGAGTATTTTACAAGAATATGAAAAAAATCGTTCGGCTACCTTTTAAAATAACTCGATATTTGTTGTTTCTTCATCAATTTATGTAATTTTTTTCGAAAGGAACGAGGAATAAGTAACGTTTCCTGCACTAAAAACTAACCGAATTGCGATGCCGGTATAACCCTGATGAAACAATTTGCCCTATCGATTGGCTTGAATCGGCGATTACAGAGCTTTTTCAGTATTTATTAAAACCTTATGCCCCTCTTGATTTTATCGGAATCAAATTCATCGCGGAAAGTTTCACCCAAGATGATGCGGCGTTGTCATTCCGTTACGTACGCGATTGTCACTTCGAAGACTTATGGAATTTGATTTTTATAGTAACGCAGAGTGTCGCCGAGTTCCGAAAGTATGACAGCTTCAAAATAACAATTGATTGTGTTCATAATCCTACAGGGCACGGTTGGGGAGATTTAACTAGCGATGTGATTGAAAAAAGGTAAATTTTAACAATTCAAAATCGTGACGCATGCTGTTCGCAGACAAAATTCCATCCTTTAGACGGCACTAGCACGAGAGATGACACGCAATGCACTTATGCAAATACACTTTCAAGGATGCGGTTTTTTTATATTGATAAATTTCAAAAATATATTATCCTTGAACAAATTGCTATTATCGTTTTTGATCTTAAAACTTTCGGCGGCGGAGCCTACCCACCTTTTTCAATGGCACACGATATTCTATCGAAACAGGTGAAATCCCTACACATACTGAACATCTTTTGTATGATAGCGACACTCGTCAAGTTTTGTACAACTTGGAATAAGGGTTATAAAAACATGAATGACCATAGGTGCTCGCAAAAATGTGGGGCATGTTTGTCGCAGCCGGAATGTAAGAAAAACTCTGATGAAGCATACATCATAGGATAAAAGTGTGAACAATCACGCCTCCTCAGAACCAAGTTTCACTTAAATGAGGAGGCTAAAGTTTGTACCTCAGACATTATGTTCTGGGGATGCCCCCTGAGTATTTTACAAGAATATGAAAAAAATCGTTAGGCCCCCTTTTAAAATAACTCGATATTTGTTGTTTCTTCATCAATTTATGTAATTTTTTCGAAAGGAACGAGGAATAAGTAACGTTTCCTGCACTAAAAACCTTCAATTTTGCGCCCAAAATAAGTTCCTGTGTGATTAATATTGATGGACTTTTCGATCCCTTTTAGATTTTGGAAAATAGGTGGAAGACATCAGTTTTTTCAAGATTCCACAATTCTGGTCCATTTTTCGTTAAAATTCTAACATCTAAAAAGGAAGTCCAAAAATTTCCAAAGAATTTAAAAAAAACGTAGAATGTTCTAGCATGAATGGTTCAGAAGTTATGACCTTTTAAACAGATTTTGCAGTGAAAAAAACTTTAAATTTGTTTCATTTGGCACAATATCTTATCTCCTGTACATGCTACATGAAATTTGTGTGAAAATAAATTGAAGAAGATTAAATTATCTTCAAAACTAAAAAAAATAGTTGATTCTAGCTCCAATAGAACAGAAGTTATAGTCTCTTATAGCAGGCTGCTTTTTGTGGAATTCTTCTTACAAATTGAAAAATCGAATTAT
>CAKNXH010057919.1:101927-128599 GCA_932178445.1 Andricus quercusramuli | reverse complement strand
GCGTACTGTCTAGCCCAGCCTATCTTTGTGCTGAGTTGATGCATTCTTCTTTTGGTCTTATGATCAACCGTTGGTTTTGTCTTACGGCTTGCATCTGCCAAAGCTCTCGCTGCATTGTACACACCACAACTGATAGTCCAGAGGTCGGATTCTTCGGAAAAATCTCCACGAAGTTCATCATCCAATTCAGTCAGATCTTTGGGCTTGGGAGAAACCTGAATGTTGATGTTTCTCCGGGTCCTGAAGCATCGTTCTTCCTCTATTGGATGCCTGTTCGCGGTTGGTCTCAGTGTCGCTTCTCTTTCTCTGTTGCCGGCTTGTTCTGGATGCGGTTGAGTAGGCACTCCGCTTATATAACCCCTTTTCCTAAGGTTCTCGGCATGGTTTCGCAGACGTTGTTGCGAAAAGTCTGAGAGCTCTGGGTGTTTCTCGCACCACAGAGCATGCAGTCCACTTAAAAGTAACAAGATTCCGCCGGTCAATCGCATTGACTCCGTCTTGATTGGCTCCCCCAACTGTAGGGTAGTCGGCATTGTTGTCCGACCCATTGTCGGGAGCCCTGCGCGTTCGATTGTTTTGAACCGCACTTACTACAACTATGTTTGGTGTTGTCATTGTTGTTCCCACGAGCAGCTAGGGAAAGGGTTCGTTCATCCTTGTAGAGCCCCGCATGCAAGGATAAGGCTGTATACTCTGAGAGTCGCCGATTACCCAGAATCACCGTTAGAGACACCTCACCCAGGTGACATTCAGCTTTCGGCACGGTTCTCACGCCTTCGCTTGGGGGTTATTCCTTCGGGACCATCCCTGGACAATTGTCCGCGACTGCTTATTAATTATTGTAACCATATTCAGTAGAAACCCTTGGTACAGGGACCCTCTATCCGCAACCCGAGGACGCGTTCGAAGGCTTTGTCATAAGCCCTTCGGTTCTATTCCAAAGGAATCAAAACCGAAACCGAAAAAATATATAAAAAATATATATATATATATATACATATAAGTAATGAGAGATTTTTTTCCAATCCTAATAAGGAAGATTAAACAATTTCCAAAGTGATGAAAGATTATGGCCCCAGTGCTTTTTTTATCAACTCGTCAACCCGGGGGATCATGTTCTAATATCCTTAAAAAACCACCCTCGCAGAAATATCGATAGGAATTCACTTCAATGGGTGTTACAAATATTTTTTCATCCCCTGCTATCAAAGAACGAGAAATTTCCTAAGGTCATAAAAGTTTTTAGCCCTAATGATCTTTTCATAATCCTTTTGACCCAAGGGATGATATCCTTACACCCTTAAAAAAGCCACGTTCACAGTGGAATCGATCAAGAGACAACCTTCGCAAGAAATCATCTCGTAGGTCATTAAGTTGCTGAAAAAATCAGTGTGACCAAAAACTTTGATCACTTTGGGCATTTTTTCTCTTTTCTTGGTAGAGAATGAACACATTTTTGTTACAAAGCTTAAATTGAATTTCGATCGATATTGCTGCGAAGGTTACTTCTTACTCATAGTAAAACATGATCTCCCGGCTCATTTAGGTGATGAAAAATCAGTGGGGCCAAAATCTTGTATCACTTTGGCAATTTTTCATTCCTTCAAAGTAGAAGGTAAACAGACAACACAGATAAAACCTCTCAAATCAAATTTTGATCGATATAATTGCGAGGGTAGTTTCTCAAGGATTGTAGAACATTAACCCCTGGGTCATTGACTTGATGAAAAATCCGTGGGGACAAAAACTTTCATCACTTCGAAAGCATTTCGTACTTTCATAGTAGGGGATGTATAAATTTTTACAACGCCCCTTGAATTTAATTTCGATCGATATTAGCGCAAGGGTTGTTTCTTAGGGATATTGCAACATGATCCCTTGGGTCATTGACATGATGAAAAAATCAGTACTGCCAAAATCTTCTATCACTTTGGAAATTGTATAATCTTCCTTAGTAGAGTTTGTAAAAAATGTCTAGCACCCTTACAGTCAATTGAAATTTATATTACTAGGAGTGTGGTTTCTTGGAAAAGTTCAAGCAACATCCACTGAGCCATTGAGTTGGTGAAAAAATCAGTGCGGATAAAGACTTTCATCACTTTGAAAATTATATAATCGCCCTGAACTGGAGAAATTAGTATGCTCTTATTATTCTCAAAAATAATTGTATTGGGCGGCACAACGAGACAAGTCGTAGAAAAAATTACCCTTTTTATGGTAATAGTATTTCTGTTCTCACACCTATTTAGGCAAGTCGGCTTGCTTGTGAAGCTACTATTGTCATCGAAAGGTTACTTCTTTACCACTCGTTCTGCTGTGCCGCCCACATGCCAACACTGATTGAAGTCACAAATATTCAAAATTATATTTGTTGCGTAATAATAATTTCATCATCAATTTAACATTTGTACTGTACTTGCAACGTGGAACTGCACATTTGGAGCCATTAAGCCGCTTTCTATCTTCATTCGTTCTCACAATGAAGCATTTGCAAATAGATCCCCGTGAGAAGTAAATTATTGAATATTTCAGAATTTTTAAAAATGGACACTAAGGGAAGCAAGAAACTAATATTCAAAAAGATGCAGGGAAGTAAAAGTACAAAGTTTGTCAGCATCAGAAACAGCAAAGGTGAAATGCTATATGATACAGAGGGGATATTAAACGCTTTGAAAGACTCTTTTAAAGAATTATTAGGAGGCTGCTGGTGTGGACAGTATTAGCGCTGAAATGCTTAAATACGGTGGCAAGTCCATAACTCACAGGCTGTGCGAATTGATAAATTTATGTATCGAGATGGAAGAAGTCCCAGATGAGTGAAGAAACACGATTATGGTACCAATATACAAAAGAAAGGGAGATAAAAGCAACTGCAATAATTACAGATGTATCAGCTTATTAAGTACCGTAAGTGAAATTCACTCAAAAATACTTATCCGCAGGGTAGTGGAAATAACAGAAGAAAATATATGGGAAGTCCAAAGTGGATTTATGCCAGGAAGATCGTGTACGGTTCAAATATATAGCTAAAGACAGATCACAGAAAAAAGTTTGAAAGTAGGAAAGTAAATTTTTTGTGCATTTCTTGACCTAGAAAAAGCATTTGTCAAGACGGATAGAAGCAAACTTTGGGAAGTCCTCAAAGAGCACGGCCTCAATGGATGGCTCCTACAAGCAATAAAAACAATACATGCAGGTAGTAATGCGAGTGTCAGGGTGAATGGGAAACTGAGTGACGGGTTTGATATTATGCAAGGCATGAAACAAGGATACGTTATGTCCTCATAGCTGTTTATCAGGTTCATGGACAAGTGTCTAAGAATGACCCTCTTCGACGAAGAAGGTGTAGATCTTGAAACAGTGATGGTATGTGGGTTAATTTTCGCAGATGACAAGATTGTTATGGCAAAATCAATCGAGGATTTGCAAAGACTGTTGTATAAACGTAATACAAGAATGAAGAATATGGGCTTAAAAATTAACGTAAATGAAATACAAATCATGGTGTTTGAAGGAAAAAGTAATAAAATAATTTGCAATATTGTACTAAATGATGAGAGATCAGAAAAAGTGAACAAATACGTATTTCCGGGTAGGTTATTCGCTAGCGACGGAAAAATAGATGGGGAGTTAGATAGGCGCATAAATGAGGGTAAGTAAGTTATCGGTGGAGCAGGATCCACTCTCAGAAATAAAAACATATCAAAAAAAGTTGAAATGACCATACATAATTCTATATTTATACCGACTGTACTATACAGTAGCAAGACATGGACCTGTCAAGAAAAGGATAGTAGTAAAATTAACGCGATTGGCCGATTGGCATGAAACCTTTGCGCACGATTCGCGAGAAAACACTGATGGACAAAGTGAAAAACGAAGCAATCCTCAAAGAATGTGGTTCAAAAGAGACAATAGCTGACACATGAGAAAGAAATCAGTTCAGATAGTTCGGACATGTTGGAAGAATGAAAGATGAACGTCTAACGAAACATGTGTGTAAAGTAAATGCCAGTATGCCCAGATGGAGATCGCAGAAAGAATGATTAGAATGTGTGAATGAGACCTTAATCCAAAAAGACATAAGAAGCCATAGAAACAGGAGAGCTTGCATGCAAAAATACATGGACGTGAAGGAAGACAGAGAAGTATGCCAGGACAGAAAGGTGGGCAACAAATAATTTATAGAAAGAATGTGAGTACAGTGAATGACGCCTGAAACAAAAGACCTTGGATACTAATGGGCCGGAGTGGGAAACCTCACATAACAACCCTGTGAAGCTTTTCACTTGGGGCGATTGCTAGAGAGATTGATCAGCAACCTGGGTTGAAGCAGTATTGAGGAATGAACGCATTACTCAAATAAATAACACGAAAATTCTATATCAATCTAAAAAATCTATACCTCCTTACCAACACTACTATTTTCCAACAAAGCGAGCCACGTCTACCCCGAGAGAAAAATGGCTCAATGGTATAATAATAATAAATAATAATATTGCATTGAAGAATGTTGAGAGAATATCTGTGAATTTGTTGAGATTTTTCCTAGCGTCGACCGCTTTCTGGGATTAGGTGGAAGAAAACGCTTGAAAAAGGTCGCCGAAAAACCCTGTTTTTTGGGATGTTTCTCCCTGTAACTATTGATAAATGTTTTTTCGGATAAAACTCATCCTATCGTTCAATTTCGAAGAATTCAGGCTTTCAGATGCTTCGTGTTAAACAATACAGAGAATTTTCTGAGCGAGTTGCAATCAACAGAAGTGAGGGGCCTCGACTTTTTTCCCTGACTTCAGTTAGTATCCGTAGGTTATGACTTTAGTCCAAATATTTGTGCGAGGGTTATTTCTTTCTTTTTTTTATAAGCACCAACACTGTGTTGGACTCTTGCTCATGCAAGCAATACTGTTCATACTGCGCTAATGATTGCATTGGTCCAGCTTCAATATTTTATTTCTCAACAAGTAAAACTTCAACTGATTTTTGAAATCGCCTGACATTGTTCTCTTTGACGTCGAAAAAACGATTTGCGGGGGCAACTTTCACGGCCAAACGTTGTAATATTTATGTCTTATTTGTGTGCATACATATTGTGATTATTATTCTCTTGGAAGTGTTAAAGCGATTTTTTAAAAATTGTGTTTATTTAGTTTCAAAATTAATGACGTGCAATTTTAATGTCTCTGGCGAATGCATCCTAGCAGGGTGCGTCATGCACAGAAAAAATTCATCCATAAAAAAGTCACGATCTTGTAGTCTAGTATATAAAGAGGAAAAATTTTATTTGTGCGATTTGATTTACATTAATTTATAACTTCACATCTCAGAAGAGTCGAATTTTTACAGAGAGCGGCAGGGCGTCTTTCGATAAGTAGTTTTCTAATATCCATGTTTCTCTGAAAACTTATCGGCACTGCGGCTTAGAGCCCCCAAGTTACAATCAATTTCAAGAAAAAAAATTGTCTATGAAATTCCGTTATTTGGCGTTGGCGTCTCCACATTCGTCACTCTCACAGCACAAAGGGTCTAGCCGGATAAGATAGTCAAATCTGCCTTGTAGGGAACCTCTATAACTAAATACATCCACATATTC
This sequence comes from Andricus quercusramuli, assembly GCA_932178445.1. NCBI lineage: Eukaryota > Metazoa > Arthropoda > Insecta > Hymenoptera > Cynipidae > Andricus > Andricus quercusramuli. The sequence continues at coordinate 123,006 of CAKNXH010057919.1, read as the reverse complement.
GGCATGCATAGAAACCCCTTTTCCTAGATTTTCAGACCCCTAGATCCCCATGGGGCAACATGGGACACCATAGAGTGCTGGCGAGTTTTTTTGCAATATCTCGGTCAATTTTTGAGCTAGGAAAAATAAAAAAAAAGCAAATTGTAGGGTTTTTCAAGCCCTATAAACCTGTGAAGCCGAACAATTTTTTGGCGCGAAATTCAAATTTTTACAGCCGTTTGAAAACTTCAAAAATTTTTATATCGGAAACAAAGACCGACTCCTCGCTAAAAGAAAATTATGTTATGTATTTTTGGCTCAAAAATTCCTGTGATTTTTTTCAGATTTTTAAAAGTGGTGGAACGACCTCAAAAAAAAATAAAAACCACTAAAAACCGCGTTTTTTGCCTCTAGCTCTTTCTACATAATTCCTACGATGAAACCAATCACACCATCGTATTCTACGTAAAAAAATACAACGAAAACGTGTATTAATTTTTTGAAAATAATTTTTGGCAGCCCTTCAAAAATTCAGCAAATAAAAACGATGAGCCCGGCTCACATGCAGTGCAGACATTCCAGATTTTTACGTCTTCCAATTGCAAGGGAAACCCAACGTAGAATACAATGGCACAATCAGTTTCATCATAAAAATTATCCAGAAAGCGTCAGAAGCGAAAAAGTACAGAAAAGTTCGGTTTTTGGACACTTAACGCTTTATAGAAAAATATTACGATGAATCCGATTGCGCCATCGAATTCTACTAGAAAAAATATATCAGGAATTATGTATTTCTTTTGCTGAATTAATTTTAGTAGACCTTCGCAAATTGAGCAAGTAAGATCATTCGACCCGACTCACAGTGACAATAAATAAAACGATAAGCCTCCCGCTCAGTCACCTGGCCCTCAGGGGTGTATGGCTATTTGGGAGGGCTCTGTAACACATTTCATACATTTAGATTTCGGCTCTAGTTCCTTCTAAACAGATCCTACGATGAAACCAACCACGCCATCGTATTTACACGTACAAAAATACATCAAAACGTGTATTATTTTTTTGGAAATAAATTTTGGTAGACCTTAATGATTGGTGATTTTTAGCGTCATTTTTGCAATAAGGAAATCTAAATGTATGAACTGTGTTACAGAGCCCTCCCAGATAGCCATACACCCCTGAGGGCCAGGTGACTGAGCGGGAGGCTTATCGTTTTATTTATTGTCACTGTGAGTCGGGTCGAATGATCTTACTTGCTCAATTTGCGAAGGTCTACTAAAATTAATTCAGCAAAAGAAATACATAATTCCTGATATATTTTTTCTAGCAGAATTCGATGGCGCAATCGGATTCATCGTAATATTTTTCTATAAAGCGTTAAGTGTCCAAAAACCGAACTTTTCTGTAGTTTTTCGCTTCTGATGCTTTCTGGATAATTTTTATGATGAAACTGATTCTAGTATTCTACGTTGGGTTTCCCTTGCAATTGGAAGATGTAAAAATCTGCATGTGAGCCGGGCTCATCGTTTTTATTTGCTGAATTTTTGAAGGGCTGCCAAAAATTATTTTCAAAAAATTAATACACGTTTTCGTTGTATTTTTTTACGTAGAATACGATGGTGTGATTGGTTTCATCGTAGGAATTATGTAGAAAGAGCTAGAGGCAAAAAACGCGGTTTTTAGTGGTTTTTATTTTTTTTAAGGTCGTTCCACCACTTTTAAAAATCTGAAAAAAATCACAGGAATTTTTGAGCCAAAAATACATAACATAATTTTCTTTTAGCGAGGCACTCTATGGTGTCCCATGTTGCCCCATGGGGATCTAGGGGTCTGAAAATCTAGGAAAAGGGGTTTCTATACATGCCGAATATGAGGATGTATTTAGTTATAGAGGTTCCCTACAAGGCAGATTTGACTATCTTATCCTGCTAGACCCTTTATATAAGTGATGTAATTGGACTGACCAGCCGAACACAATTGAAAATTATGTGACAGGTACAATTCCTGATCCCCCATATTTCTTTCAAATTGAGCAATTTAGTGGATTTAATGTAATACATATTGCTGAGGGAGTTTCCAAAATTCAGTGTATACAAAAATGAAGAATAAGATCTTCAAAATTGAACTAATCATGGAGAAATAAAAAACACTATTAATTCCGTCTCATCAAAATTAAGTTAGAGTCATGAATGTATTACTCTTAAGTATTATTAACATATTATTATAGAGTATAATACTGATGCGTTCCTTGAATTATTCATGTATGACAAAAATTGAAATTCACATTAGAAAGTTCTTACTTTTTAAAATAATATTTCAATTTCCATTTAACATGGTCTGCGCAACTGAAATATCTTCTAGGAAGTACTTTTAAAAAGATCATATACAGAGTGTCCCAAACTCAAGTGTCCAGACTTGTATAGTTATATGAAAATAAAAATAACGAAGTGGCTATTCCTATGATAATTAACGTGAGTGAAGCTTCCAAAACTAAACCTGCGTGGAATGGAAAAAGTTCCGAAGTGCATCGATGGCGACACTAGTGTTGTCAAAATGTGTTCAAATTTCATATAAGACCGCGGGTGTACGTGATGTGTTGAAGTTTAAAAATTCAAATAACGTTATTTATTGACACTGGTCATCGTAAGTATATAACACCTTGACTTTGACATATTTGTCTGCATGTTTATAAGTTTATGACAGATGCGTTTCGCGACAGATGAGTCACTCTTTAAAACTCTATTATTTTTTCAATTATTATATTATTTTTCAAATTGTTGCTTTTACTTTTTTAAATTCAACCATTTTAATTTTAATTGCAAAATAAAAAGTTATGAGTTCTAATTTTAATCGACAAATTTTTCAACTTTTCAATTTTAAATCGTCTAATCTAATCAAATCTTTTTCGAATTTGAATGATTTTTGTTTTTACATCTTCAACTATAAATCGGACAATTCTACCATATCCATTAAATAAAATGCATAAATGCATTACATTGCATTGAATAAATAAATTAATCTACTCTTGGTTGAAAGTTAATTTCTTTTTGTGGGAAATTCCGCTATTATATTTTTGGTTTAGAACTATCCTTTTTTTATTTATAGACCTCAATTGGTTTTTGAGTAGTCGCTCCGCAGGGAGTCCCCGCCGCACGGGTTGGTCTAGGTTTGTGGTTTTTCCCGGCATTGTCACCTTGTGAAATTTTAAATTCAATTTAAATTAAGCTCAGTTACGAATTCGAAACAATTATAATGAACCCTTAGTGCTAAGAATCTTAGAGTTACAATTGGGCCACATACCTTAGTTTCAACAGACCCTCGGGGTCCATTTTATGGAAACAGAGGAAATCGAAATGTGATCAGTGGTCGACATACTAGGCTTCGTCAAGAGGTCTGGGGTCGACTGCTGAGAGTGAATAAGTAAGGGTGTGGCACAATAGGCTTTATAGCTTGAGCACCAGGGGAGTTCTCCATGGGCTTCCCGCCCGTATTAAAACTAACCAACTAGTAGCAACAATTATATTCCATATTATGATAACATTTCAGAGAATACGAAAACCCATCCAAAAACTCAAAAGGTCAGCAATACTTTTAGCATTCATTACAAAATCAATGAAATGAATTAACTTGACGAAGAATAATTAAAAAACCGTAGAAAAAACTAACGTAGTTTGCCGTTTTTCTTGAAGTTGTTGAAAATGTTATATTGGACAAATTGAAAGACATTTACGCATTAGACGAAAAGAACACCAAGACAGTATTAGATTGAATTATAAGAATGTCCTTAACGACCATTTACATAATAATATTAGTAACAGTATTGTTCACTTATTCCTTTGCGATGATATTGAAGTCCTACATCAAGAGGACTGATTTGAATCATCTCAACGATTCATACAATTCCATACTCAAATTTTGCCCATAAAACTCAACCAAAATTTTCCTAACAAATGTTTTTCCAGATTGTTCTACAATTTTAATACATACATAACACATACCTTGCTACTTTCTGCATCCTTAAATAACTTTTTAGCACTGAATTTATTATATTTACATTTAAAAATTGGCGCCTTTTTTCTTTGGCATTATGTGGTTAGGTTAGTCGATTCTTCTTGACTGTCACTTTGAGAGTCAATTTTATGAGAGCAGGATACTTCTCAATCCTGCTCTCATAAAAAATATATCTCTTACCATTTTTCATAATGTTTATTAAATTAGTTCTACATTTTTTACAATTTTTCGCAACAAAAATCTCGATTAGTGCTGAATTTTTGAAATATGGTAATTATAATAATTGCCATCTCTTAACTTAACCTCTTTGGTAATTTACCGACAATTTGAACTTCTAATTAATTTCCAGTAATCTTACCGAAATTGGATATATAAAATCTCTATTCTGGTGATCTAGACTTTAGTATGAATTGAAGTCTGACTTTTACATGAAACATTATACTTCAAAAGATGGCTACAATGTACCCTGACGTGCAACCGTATTAAATCCTTAAGTTTCTATTACATTTATTTTGTTGGTTTTTAATGAGAAGTTGTAGGCTCCAGAAGTTACGATCATGGTTCCTTGAAGCAACCAATCCCGTGGCAACTGGAGCGTGTACGTCATCCGCTTCTACTCCTTCTGCCCTAGAAGGTAACCAAGATCGGGAAATTCACGCCAGATGACATCGGGCAACACTGTTCTTGGAGTCACGTTTCTGGCCACGGATGGCCTTACGCGGCAGACGAGACAGTTGGAAATGAAGTTTTCACCTCTGTATACTTTATTAGAGCCACCAATCTTGATAGAATGTTATGAGGAACAGTGCTGCCAGGCTAGATGAAGTGATCCGTGAAACACAACCTTTTGCATCCGGTTTGCGGTGAAATGAGTCTGACGCTGGTCAGCCGGAATCTTGTTGAGTTGGAGCTTTCATACCTTAAAGACAGCCAATTATGAAAAGTACAAGATACACTTTGTAGTCTTGGTACAGCCTGCTCAGCTCTAAAAGAAGTGCTTGATATTTCGACCGTTTTTCTTCCTCCTTTGCCGTGATATTACAATCGGCTAGTGCCGAGAATTCAATCACGTAAATCATCTTCATGATGCGCTCGTGGTAAACTAAAGTGTCAATAATGCCGTCTTGACAGGCAAAAAGAAATCCCTCAGTCTCCGATTTTAATCCAGCAGACTTGAGATACATGTTGCACAGACCCATCGAGAGTTCTTGTCTGCGTATAATGACGTAGAATTTACCATGAAGGAGCTTGTTGAAGTCAGCATGTTCTCGTAGTAGAAGCGTATGTTCTGCTTCCTGCATACGACTTTTGGACACCAGAGGTTTTAGTGATGCTAGGCCATGTGTGGTATCGCTGAAATAAAATGGGAGGCCAAGCTCCCCTGTGGCCCTTTCTGCGGCACGGTATAGAAACGCCGCAGCATTGACGACTTCATGTTGATGTACGAGTCGCATAAGAGAATATGTGCTATTTAGGACTGAGCAGGCTGTAGCCAGGACAGTTCTGCGATGAAGACACTCTAAGCTCAGCAAACCTCTACCCTATTTATTTCGAGAGAGGTATATTCGACGTGCGGAAGATCTAGGATAAAGACTTCGATGTATCGTCAACATCTTGCGTGTGCTTGGGTCAAGTTTCTTCATTTCACCGACCTTCCATTTTACTGCACCAAACATGTAGACCAGTATAGGACGCAGGCACACTTTTCCAGTCCGAAACTCATGCCGATCGCTTTAGAGTACCTTTTCACCGCCTCCAAAAGGATGTTAAGGTCCTCTGTCGACGAATCAAAGAGATCAAGGTCGTCCATGTATAAAAGGTGGTTGACCTTATATTCTCTTCTGGTCGGTGCGCCATATAGGTAGCCAGAGCTTTTTCCTCAGAACACAATAGATAGAGGCAATATGAAGATGCAGAAAAGTGTTGGGCTCAGAGAGTCTTTTCGAAAAACATTGTTGCTTGTAGTCACTTGTCTTTTGTCAGATGTTATGACAATCCTTGTCCGCCACAAAAGCATACGCTCTTTTATGCATCTCAAAATTTTTGGATGCAACCCCAGACACTCAAGGAGCTAAATAAGTAGCTCATGGTTCTTGTTATCGAATGCCTTACGGTAGTCAATCCAATCCATGGGCAGATTGCTTCAATACCTGATCGTGTATTGGGGAATACACCTGTCTATTAACAGGTTTTCCCTGCAACCTGCCAACCCTCATTTGCATCCACGTGATTCAACTATTGCACTCCATACGGCTCGATAGATGTTAATATCCTTTTTTTGAAGATGGCAGTGAATAGCTTGTAGCTGGTGTTTAAACAAGCTATGGGCCTGTAGTTCTTTGGACTTGACAAACCTCCGGTGTTAAGGATCAATACCGTGCGTCCTTCCACTATCCACTGCGGGACGGGTTGTTCTCCGTTTAAGAAAGTAGTAAATATACGAGCTAGATATTGGTGCGTAGAAGTAAACTTCTTCCACCAAAAGTTGTTGATTTTATCTGTCCTTAACGCTGAAAAGTTCTCAGTTCTAGCTGAAACATTCTTTACTACTTCAGCAGTAATTAGTGGACACTCTTCCTCTGCACCTTGTGACCATTGCCTTTGGCAAAAGTTACGAAAGAGTGATATATCTGAAGCGTCTTCATTTACCTGATAAGTATCTCCATATACTTGCTTCCGGAAGACTTGAATCTCTTCTCGACTAGGCGGATTTTTAACGGTACGTGACGTTTTATTAAACAGACGGGAAGGCTGAGTAGAAATGGTGGAATTTTCCCGAATCCACTTTACTCGCCGTTCAAGGCGCTGTTTCGCTGTTGAAAGAGATCTTATTTTTTGCATGCAGTGCTGGTTGATGGTCAACAATTTACACTTGTTCAGGGTATGATTTGCTTTCCTTAAGTTCCAAGCAAGTGCCGTAACTTTTGGAGTGCATTTTTTATTTGACGTTATATAGCTAATCACACACTGAATATTTGATGCATGCCGTCTCGCCGTTCCAATTTTGAACTGAAGCTGTGCAATACGCCCGCGAGTCTTACTCAGACGTACTGAAGTATTGTTACTTCTATTGTTCAGATTCCAGAGATTAACATCTTCGGAGTGAAAATCGGGGAGAGCAGTATTAGCTTCAGCTAATTTGTCCATCCTGAGGAAGACTTCTTGGTGGATAGATCTCTTACTTCTAATGTTGGCATTATCGATTATCTGCAAAGGTAGTCTTGCTGGAACGGGTAGAATGTTCGCTGGAGGAGGCTGCTCTTGTTCTTGTTGATAAAGAGCTCCATATGCGTTTTTTTCGCAAAAAGGATACCTGATCTCTTAAATACTGAGGCGTTTTATGAGCATATTCCGGGTGCATATTGACCCAATGGTTATGTAACCTCTTCAAGAATCCTCTTCGCGCCGGTGAGCTTCTTTGCCAACAGGTAAGGATGTCCCTCTTCGGTTGGTCCGACCATTTAAATCGATGTTTTCGCCTTTGTCCAGGGCCATTGCCTGGTCGTCGCCTCGGTTCGATCCTATTGTCACTCCCAACTGCACCATGGCCTCCGTCCGAGAGAGGCCTATCGTGGGTGGCACTGCGTGATACTGGTGTCGTAACCGCATAATTCGTTTCATTGGGGAGTTAGCCCAAAGCAACGTGGCTGACTGCAAGAGCTGGAGCTTTTGGGCGATGGGGTTGTCACATCCCAACGCCTAGTTATTATTATATTTTTATGAGAGAAGTTGTAGGCCCTGGAAGCTACAATCATGGTCCCTTGAAGAAACCAATCCCGAAGCAACTGGAATGTGTACGTCATCCGCGTCTGCTCCTTCTATCCTGAAAGGTAAGCAAGAGCGGAAAATTTATGCGATAACATCTGGCAACACTTTTGCTTGAAGTCAGGTCTCTGGCCGCGGATGACCTTACGCGGTAGACGGGACAGTTGGAGATTAAGGTTTCACCTCTGGATACTATTTTAGAGCTACCAATCTTTGTAGAATGTTATGCGGAACAGTGTTGACAGAGCAGATGAAGTGATTCTAGAAGAACAGCCTTTTGCTTCCGGTTCGCGATCGAATGAGCCTGACGCTGGCAGGCTGGAATCATGTTGACTCGGCCTTCAACGAAGCTTTCATACCTCCAAGACAGCCAATTATGAGAACCAAAAGATGGACTTTGTAACCTTGGTACAGCCTACTCGGCTCGAAAAGAAGTGCTTGATATTTCGCCCGTTTTTCTCCCTCCTTTGCCGTGATATTGCCATTGGCTGGCGCCGAGAATTCAATCACGTAAATGATCTCGTTCTTCAGATCTTGGTTGAAAATATCAGGCTTCATAGCACTGATACGTTGAGTTACTATGAGAAGTTGTAGGCTCGAGAAACTACGGTCATGGTTCCTTGAAGCAACCAATCCCGAAGCCACTGAAACTTGTACGTCATCCGCTTCTGCTCATTCTGTCCTAGGAGGTAAGCAAGAGCGGGAAATTTACGCGTGATAACATCGGGCCAAACTGTTCCTTGGAGTCAGATCCCTAGCCACGGATGACCTTACGCGGTAGACCGGACAGTTGTAGATGAAGGTTTCACCTCTGGATACTTTTTTAGAACGACCAATCTTTGTAGAATGTTAAGAGGAACAGTGTTGAGGGACCAGATGGAGTGATCCCAGAAGAACAGCCTTTTGCATCCGGTTTGCGATGGAATGAGCCTGACGCTGGCAAGCCGGATTCACGTTGAGTTGGCCTAAAATGAAGCTTCCATACCTGCAAGACAGCCGATTATGAGAACTACAAGATGGACTTTGTAGCCTTGGTACAGCCTACTCAGCTCGAAAAGAAGTGCTTGATATTTCAGCCGGTTTTCTCTCACCTTTGCCGTGATATTACCATCGGCTGGTGCCAAAAATTCAATCACGGAAATGTTTTTGTTCTTCAGATCTTGGAGGACAATACCAGGCTTTGCAGCACTGATACGTGGAGTGGTGGAGAATGAGTAATTCGAGTAGATCTTACACTGATCATACTCCACAACGGACTTGAGTTCCCTCTGGGCGTGTGGCAAGGCGGGCAATAGATCAACACCATAGAAGTGCCTAAGCTGGTAGTATAAGACTTCTAGAGCCGCATTGTGTCTCTCTATGTACCCGTAGCGTGCATATTTAGAGCATCCACTGAGAACGTGTCCAAGTATTTCTGGCTCTTGCTTGCACGCTCAACTGCTGATATGGCTCACAGGTACATTCATTATGCGCTCGCTGTAAAGTAAGGTGTCCATAATGCTGTCTTGACAGGCCAAAAGTAATCCCTTAGTCTCCGATATCAATCCAGCATACTTGAGAAACATGTTGGACATACCCATCGAGAGCTCTTCTCTACGTATGATGCCGTAGAATTTAAAATGAAGGGGCTTGTCAGCATGCTCTCGTAGTAGAAGCGTATGTTCTGCTTCCTGTATACGACTTTTGAGCACCAGAGGTTTTAGTGATGCTAGGCCATGTGTAGTGTCGCTGGAATCAAATGGGAGGTCAAGCTCCTCTGTGGCCCTATCTGCGGCACGGTATAGAAATGCCGCATCATTGGCGACTTCATGTTGATGTACGAGTCGCATAAGGGAATCAGTGCTTTTAAAAACTTAACAGGCTGTTGCCAGAACAGTTCTTCGATGAAGACACTCTAAGATGAGCAAGCCTCTACCCCCTTTATCTCGATGGAGATATATTCGAGGTACTTAAGATCTAGGATGAAGACTTCGATGTATTGTCATCATCTTTCGCGTGCTTCCGTCAATTTGCTTCAACTCATAGAAGTTCCATTTTACTGTACCAAACGTGTCGAGCACTATAGGAACGGCCAGCATATTGATCGCCTGGATCTTATTCTTTCCAGATAATTCGGAAGCCCAAATTTTTCTGAGAATTTGGCAATACCTTTTTCCAAGGGCCGTTTTCAAGTTACGTACATTTTGGATTTCCGCTTGCGGTATTCCGAGATATGTATATGTTTCTCCAATACCAAGATGTTGGATGGTATTTCCGCAAATGAGTTGAACATCCTGATCGTCACGCGATGATGTAGTTTCTAGTCTTTCTTGGCGTAGGTGGACGCAGGCAAACTTGTGCAGTCTGAAGCTCATGCCAATCACTTTAGAATACCTATTTACCACCTCGACAAGGATGTTAAGGTCCTCTTTCGAGGAAGCAAAGGGTTTAAGGTCGTTCATGTATAAAAGGTGGTTGACCTTATATTATCTTCTGTTCGGCGGGTCACGTAGGTATTCAGATCTTTTGCTTCGGAGCACAATAGATCAAGGCAACAGGGAGATGCAGAAAAGTATCTGACTTAGAGATTCTCCTTGAAAGACCCCTCTCTTATATGTGACATAGCTTGTAGTCACTTGTCTTTTGTCAGATGTTATGAAAAATCTTGTCCGCCACGGGAGCATAAGCTTTTATATTGTTTTTATTATTATGATTATTATATTAACACATTTTTTGATTAAACTTGTAACAGATTCCCCTGCAATTTTGTTGTTTTTATTTTCCTAAGCTAAACTATGTTGTTACATTTGTCAACTCATTCACCCCACCTATGGTCTAGGTAAGTTTACCTGTGTTGGCGCAACTATTAATTAATTATAAGCGAATTATTAACTGTTTTATGATGGGTAGAGGCATTTACCATTTTACTCATTTATAAACTATAATTATACCAAGTGCACATCATTTTTTTCTCAATGATAGATTTCTTGCAACTACAATTCGGCCTTTCAGAAATTTGAAAATTATAAATCTTACTGAACTATTTATATGTATTTACTAGCAAAATTACGATATCTATGGAGATAAAGTTTTAATGCGGATTCCGATAAGGTCCATCAACTCAGCGCCGCACCCAAGGCAAAATGAAAAATGGAAAACGCCATATTTTTTTGCTTTTTCTTTTTCAAATTTTATGCTCAAAAAAATTTTTTTTTGCTCTTGAAACTTCGGAGATAAGGGTGGCGGCGCTAGCACCACGTCCACTCAGCGCCGCCACCTATAAAAACAGACTGAAAATTATTATAATGAAATAAACAATTGAGGTAGATTTTTTTCCTTTTTTTTTCTCTTCGAAAACATATAACACGTGTTCCAAAAAACTACCCCTAAGTCATACATACCTACCCCTCGTGACCAAAAATGTTCTAAAAGTCTAAAAACAACCTCGAATTACGTAAAGATGATTCAAAACTGTAAATCAATTATTTAACACTTGAAAATTTACCCCTCTTATAATTTATCCCAAAAACTGCCCTTCCACGTAAAATCATGCAGCGGAACTTACATATACTTATGAAACGCATCAAAAACAATGATATCCATAAAACACAGTTGGCGGTCATTCTTTGCTCTTTTTTGGCTCTCCGATCACATATCATATTTCTCCCAAAAAAGTACCCCTAAGTCATACATACCTACCCCTCGTGACCAAAAATGTTCTAAAAGTGTAAAAACAACCTCGAATGACGTAAAGATGATTCGGAACTGTAAATCAATTATTTAACACTTGAAAATTTACCCCTCTTATAATTTTTCCCAAAAACTACCCTTCCACGTAAATTTATGTAGCGGAACTTACATATACTTATAAAACGCATCAAAGACAATGATATCCATAAAACACAGTTGGCGGTCATTCTTTGCTCTTTTTTTGCTCTCCGATCACATATAATACTTGTCCCAAAAAAGTACCCCTAAGTCATACATACCTACCCCTCGTGACCAAAAATGTTCTAAAAGTGTGAAAACAACCTTGAATGACGTAAAGATGATTCAGAACTCTGAATTACTTATTCCACACTTGTAAATTTACCCCTTCTATAATTTCTCCCAAAAACTACCCGTCCACGTAAATTTATGTCGCGGAACTTACATATACTTATAAAACGCATAAAAAAACAATGATATTCATAATACACGGTTGGCGGTAATTCTTTGCTCTTTTTTGCTCTCCCATGACATATAATACTTGTTCAAAAAAACTACCCCTAAGTCATACATACCTACCCCTCGTGACGAATAATGTTCTAAAAGTGTGAAAACAACCTTGAGTAACGTAAAGATGATTCATAACTTTGAATTAATTATTCAACACTTGAAAATTTACCCCTTTTATGATTTGTCTCAAAAAATACCCTTACACGTAAATATATGTAGCGGAACTTACATATACCTACGAAACGCATCAAGAAGAATAATATTAATAAAAGACAGTTGGCGGGAATTTCTTGCTCTTTTTTACTCTCCGATGACATATAATACGTATCCCAAAAATTACCCCTTAGTCATACATACCTACCCCTCATGACCAAAAACGTTCTAAAAGTGTAAAAACAACCTTAAACGACGTAATGAGGATTCAGAACTCTAAATTGAACACTGAACACTTGAAAATTCACCCCTTCTATACTTTTCCCGTAAAACTACCTTTAGATTGACTAGTTCCTTGTTGGATATCTTCTATAATTTATCCCGTAAGTATATATTCACGTAAGAGTTGCATCTTATTAAATTAAAAAATAACTGTACAATCCACTGAAGTTTAACTGTCTTAGATAATACTTTTTACCACCAATGTGTACATTATTACAGGTATAAAAATGTTATATAGTATATTTAGCTGCAAATATTTATTGAAAATATAAAACTATCGTTAGTTCTTATTCTAAAGTTGAAATGGAATTTAAACTCCGAGAGTTTCAGATTACTCAGCTTCTCGAATAATAGATATCCGATTTTTTTTGTCCCTCGAAATTAAATACTCAATTTTTTGCTGCTCAAATTTGAAGTAATAGATTATTTAGCAACTCGAAAAATACATTCCCGAATTTTTTGCTTCTCGGAAATAAAGTGTCGGATTTTTTGCTACTTGATTTCCAAGTTCTAGATTATTTTTCTACCGATTATTAGATTCCTGATTTTTTTTGCTCCTCGAAATTGAATACTCAATTTTTTTGCTGCTCAAATTTGAAGTAATAGATTATTCTGCAACTCGAAAAATACATTCCCGAGTTTTTTGCTTCTCGGAAATAAAGTACTCGATTCTTTTGCTGCTCAAATTTGAAGTAATTGATTATGTTGCTACCTGAACAATACATTTTGAAATTTTGTGCTCCTCGGAAATAAAGTGTCGGACTTTTCGCTACTTGATTTCCAAGTTCTAGATTATTTTTCTACCGATTATTAAATTCCCGATTTTTTTGCTCCTCGAAATTAAAGTACTTGATTTTTTTGCTGCTCAAGGTTGAGGTAATAGATTATTCTGCTAACCGAACAATACATTTCCGAATTTTTTGCTCCTCGGAAATAAAGTGTAGGATTTTTTGCTACTTGATTTCCAAGTTCTAGATTACTTTGCTGCCCGATTATTAGATTCCCGATTTTTTCGCTCCTCGTAATTGAAGTACTGGATTGTTTCGTATTTGAATGTGAATTTATAGATCATTCTGCCACAGGAATGAAAGATGCCCGATTTTTTGGCTCCTTGAAATTGAAGTACCGGATTTTTTTGCTACTCAAATTCGAAGTCCCACATTATTCTGTTGCTCGATTAATAGATTCCTGATGTTTCCAAAGGATTTTTCAAACGTCGCACTATGTCCTGAGCTCTATACGAATCTATATGGTTGTTACAAATATTTGACCTACTCGTATATAGAATTCCAAACAGAAATTGTACTAGTTTCTATACGGTGACTTCTTACAGGATTTTTCAGACATCTCGCTATGTTCCGACCTCTTTACGGATCTATGTGGATGTTACCAATATGTAATTCATATCGAATTCCAAACAGAAATTCTACTAGGTTCTATACGTATATTTCGAACGGGATTTTTCAAACATCGCGCTATGTCCCGACCTCTATACTGTTCTATATGGATGTTACGAATATGTGATCTATATGGAATTTCAAACAGGAATTCTGCTAGGCCCGCAAACATGCGACAATTTAACATGATTAAAAATCTTTCATTTTCCTTTATGTGACCTCCTCGATCGACAGCGAACGCGTCTGAAAAGGTATGTTAGAATTAAGATTCTACTATATACAATAAGCGTTCATGCAATAAAGGAATCGATCCTGGAAACGAGAGTGCCGGGAGCACCGAGGATTCACGTTCTCAATTTCTCTCGCGCCACAGGTCCAGCGAATCAAATCGCGGCCCCACCACCAGACCAGTGGTGGGAAAGTCGTCGAAAAGTTTCTCTCTCCACTACAGTTCCCACCACTGCACCGCGGCACTCGAGCTGACAGGCGCTCCCGCGCCATCATAACGGCCAATCGCTGGTCTCCCCACACCATGTCCTACCTGACTGGCGCGCACGCACCAGTGGGTATGGGGTCGAAGCTCAGAAGCAAATCGGAGAAGCCTACGACGTACAAGGTCGCAGTGCTACTACGTGGGAAGCTTACAGCCAGCAGCAGCCTGGTACTACTACGGCGAGCTAACGTACCGCAACCAGCTGGCGCTCGACCATCCAGCCCAACGCAAGCGGCACACATCCAGAAGCTATCTATACCCTCCAGCCTAACGCAAACAGCATACATATTCTGAGGTCTACTCAGCACTACCTACGGTACGGACAAGCCCAAAACCTCGCTACTCTTGACGTTCTCGTTCCTTGGGTCGAACGAACAAAATGACTGAATAAAGCTGTTTATATAATTTACGATTGTGCCCGAACCCCCTTCTTCCCTTATCCCAGATGTTATACAGGGTGTCCCACCGCCTATGAACATACCGGTACCGGGTGATAGAGGACAAAAAAGAAACAGAAAAGTCCTCTGGCAAAATTTGATCTGGGCCTCAGTTTGGGTACAGTAGAGCTTCAAAGTTGGGCATAATAAACCAATCAGAATCGAGCTTTGGCAACCAATTGTTTGCCTCATAAGTGTTGAGATAGTGTGCATGCTGGCGGTTCACTTCAGCTCCCGCAAAAATATCACATCGTTGATCTTTGATTGTTTCTACAAGACGCGAAATTCAAACCTTTAAATTTTTTTAAATTCTTAGTTGTTCTTGCAAACGTTTATTACCGTCCTTAAAATAACATAACATTTGCTCAACCTAAAAAAGATGAATTTCAATTTAATACCGAACTTTCATGATATTTCATGTAAGAAAACCAACAAAGATGTTTCAAATTCAGAAGACCAAAGGAACTTTTGTTCTTCAGAATTAATCTACAAGTCTGAGATAAGAAAAAACGTTTTAAACCTCAAAAAGAAATTCTCAGTAATTCGTCGCAGAAATTTTGTTACATTTTTGTTGTGAAACCAACAAAGTAACTTGAAACTCGAAGGAAAAAAACAAACTTCTGTTATTGAAAATCAATTAACAAGTCTATGATAAGTAATTCTTTGCGATTTATTGGAAAATTTTTTGTTACATTCATTGTAACAAATAAAAAAAATAGAAAATGGGAAATCCAAACAAACTTTTGATCTTTAAAACTAACCAACGAGTCTGAGATAAGAAAACACATTTTTAACATCAAAAGTAATTCTTTTGCATGCGATGGAAATTTTTTGTTACATTCATTGCTACAAAAACAATAAATTAATCTAAAGCTGGGGAAACGAAACGAACTTTTGTTCTTTGAAACTAAGCAACAAGTCTAAAATGAGAGACACATTTTCTACCACAGGAAAGTAATTCTTTGAGATGCATAGCAAACTCTTCGTTACATTTATCGTGAGAAAACCAACAAAAAATTGAAACCGGGAAAACCAAAAAACTTTTGTTCCAGAAAGTAAATAAACAAGTTCAAGGTAAGAAAACTCATTTTCAAATCCTCCAAAGTAATTCTTCGCAAATCTCTACACAATTTTTGTTACGTTTGATGTAACAAAACTTAACAAATAATTTAAAGCTCTGGATACGAAACAAACTTTTGTTTTTAAAAAATAATCAACTAGTTTAAAAATCGAAAACATATTTTGAATTCTGTTACATTCTGTAACAAAGATAATAATAATTAAAGTTGGGAAATCCAAACGAACTTTTGTTCTTTAAAAATAACCAACAAGTTGAAAAAAAGTACATTCTGAGCCCCTAACAGTAATTCTTTGAGATTCTTTTCATAAATTCTGTTACCTCAATTGTAACAAAGTTAAAAATAATTAAACATGGCAAATTCTAACCGACTTTTGTTCTTTACAAATAATCAACAAGTTTACAATGAAAAAACTTATTTGAAGCCCCCAAAAGTAATTCTTAGTGATTTTTTTCATAATTTCTGTTACATTAATTGTATCAATGTAATTTTTGGGATTCATTGTAAAATTTTTGTTGCATTTAATGTAATGAAACTAAAAAAAAATTTTAAGTTCGTGATACGAAACGATCTTCAATTCTTTAAAAATAACCAACAATTTTTTTGCATTTAATTTAGCAAAAAAAATCAAGAAATGTAAAGCAATTTTGCACCCCCAAAAGTGGTTTTGATTTCTTTTTTTTTGGTTTCTGGCATGAACCAAGCGACCTCTCGTTCTTAAAAATAAATCAACAATTCTAACAATAAGATAGAATGCATTTTGAATCCCCAAAGTAAATTCTTTGGGAATCGTTGAAAAATTATTGTTACATTTGATGTTTACAAACCCAACAAAAAAATTAAGAACTCGGAAAATCAAACAACCTTTTTTTCTTTCAAATTCATCATGAATAATAAAATAATCTGAAGCTCGGGAAACGAAACGAACTTTTGTTTTTATAAATTAACCAACAAGTACAAAATAAAATAACATATTTAGAACCCCTAAGAGTTATCCATTCATTACAAAATTTCTGTTACATTCATTGTAACAAAATAAAGAAAATTAAAGCATGGTTAAACGAAACGTATTTTCGTCCTTAAAAATAAATAAAAAAGTCTAAGATGAAAATACATTTTGAACACCAAAAAGTTATTCTTAAAGTAATTTGATTTCAAGGTTTCCTAAATTCTTTCCTTCAATTGAATGTAACCAAATTTTTACAATGATTCCCAAAAATTACTTTTGAGGGAACAGAATGTGTCTTCTATCTTTAAAGTTGTTGGTTAATTTTAAAAAACAAAAGTTTGTATGGATTCCCCATTTTTAATTTTTTTTTTTAATTCGTTACAATGAATGTAACAAAAATTTTTTGAATTGAATCGCAAAGAATTACTTATCGTAGACTTGTTCATTAATTTTCAATAACAAAAGTTTGTTTTGTTTCTTCGAGTTTTAAGTTAATTTGTTGGTTTTATAACAAAAATGTAACAAAATTTCTGCGACGAATAACTGAGAATTTCTTCTTGAGGTAGATTAATTCTGAAGAACAAAACTTCGTTTGTTCTTCTAAATTTTAAACATCATTGTTGGCTATTTTTAAAGAACTGAAGATCGTTTCGTTTCCCGAGCTTTACATTTTTTTTAGTTTCGTTCAAGTGTATGTAACAAAAATTTCACAATGAATCCAAAAAATAACTTTTGTGGGAACAAAATGTGTCTTATGATTTCACAGTTGTTGGTTAAGTTTAAAGAACAAAACTTCGTTTGGATTTCCCAACTTTAATTATTATTAATTTTGTTACAATTAATGTAATAGAATTCAAAATGTGTTTTCGATTTTCAAACTAGTTAATTATTTTTAAAAAACAAAAGTTCGTTTCGCATCCAGAGCTTTAAATTATTTGTTAAGTTTTGTTACATTAAATGTAACAAAAATTGTGTAGAGATTTGCGAAGAATTACTTTTGAGGATTTGAAAATGAGTTTTCTTATCTTGGACTTGTGCATTTATTTTCTGGAACAAAAGTTTGTTTGGTTTTCCCCGTTTCATTTTTTTGTTGGTTTTCTTAAAATAAATGTAACAAGAAGTTTGCTATGCATCTCAAAGAATTACTTTCGTGTCGTAGAAAATGTGTCTCTTATTTCATACTTGTTGGTTAGTTTCAAAGAACAAAAGTTTGTTTCGTTTCTCCAGCTTTAGATTAATTTATTGTTTTTGTAGCAATAAATGTAACAAAAAATTTGCATCGCATACAAAAGAATTACTTTTGATGTTAAAAATGTGTTTTCTTATCTTAGACTTGTTGGTTAATTTTAAAGATCAAAAGATTGTTTGGATTTCTCATTTTTTATTTTTTTTATATGTTACAATGAATGTAACAAAAAATTTTGTAATGAATCGCAAAGAATTACTTATCAGAGACTTGTTGATTAATTTTCAATAACAAAAGTTTGTTTTGTTTCTTCGAGTTTTGAGTTAATTTGTTGGTTTCATAACAAAAATGTAACAAAATTTCTGCGAAGAATAACTGAGAATTTCTTTTTGAGGTAGATTAATGTTGGTTTTTTTACATGAAATGTCAGGAAAGTTATGTATTGAATTCAAATTCATCTCTTTTAGATTGAGCGCATGTTATGTTATTTTAAGGACGGTAATAAATGTTTGCAAGAACAACAAAGAATTTTAAAAAATATAAAGGCTTGAATTCCGCGTCTTGTAGAAACAATCAAAGATCAACGATGTGAAATTTTTGCGGGAGCTGAAGTGAACCGGCAGCACGCACACTATCTTAACACTTATGAGGCAAACAAGTGGTTGCCAAAGCTCGATTCTGATTGGTTCATTATGCTCAACTTTGAAGCTTTACTGTGACCAAACTAAGGCCCAGATCAAATTTTGCCAGAGGACTTTTCTGTTTCTTTTTTTGTCCTCTATCACCCAGTACCGGCATGTTCATAGGTGGTGGGATACCCTGTATAAGTAGCTACTTTTATTGTCATCAAACATGTTTACCTGTAGCTCCTTGGCGTAACACTACCTCCTTTACCGGGGGTCTATTGGTTGCCTCCCAAAGGGACCTCTAGCCCTCCGATCAAGGAGAATCCCAACACTCTCTTCGCCGGTAATTCGGTGGTTGCCAGGAAGGGGAACCTCTCAGATTGTCGGTCAAGGGATGCACCCAGACACTTCTCACTACACAGCCTCCTTCATTGGGGATCTATCGGTTGCCCCTCGGGGGGGCCTTAGTTCCGTGATCAAGGGGGATCACGCTCGCTCCCTTCACCGGGAGTTCGGTGGCTGCCTGTAAGGGGACCTTCCGGTTTGTCGGTCAGGGGGATACACCCAGACACTATTCACATCCCTACTTACTTCATCGGGGGTCTACTGGTTGCCTCCCAAAGAGTACCTTTAGCCCGCCGATCAGGAAAAATCTCACACGCTCCCTTTATCGGGAACCCGATGATTGCCTGTGAAGGGGACCTTCCGGGTTGCCGATCACAGGAACCCCCCCCCCCCCACCCAATCCATTCTCCTCTTATCCAAGCCACTTTTATGGAAATCCCAGTCGCACCGCACATCTCTGTCTTCTGCCAGGACAGCCAACCTCCCAAGGGTCCCCCAATTTTCCCCTCTTCAGGGCCACCACACCACGAAAATTATCACAAAGAAGGAATAATGTCTTATTGGCAAAAAAAAACATGCAGTTAGCTGAACCATCCCACCTTACCACAAACTTACCAAAAAATCTCATAGCCTGCAAACAATAATTGTGGTCATCCTCCTTAACCACTCTCCCCAAGATTTCTTCCCATTGTCCATACGCCATTCTAAGGAAAATCTGAAACGGATATTGGGGATTCGCAAATTTGGGGGCCTACAACTGACTACAGATTTTTCAACCATCTCGCTTTGTCCCGTTCTTTGTACGGATCTACGTGGATGTTACCAATATGTAATTCATATGGAATTCCAAACAGAAATTATACTATGTTCTATATGGTGATTTCCTACAGGATTTTTCAAACATTTTGCTATGCCCACAAATATATACTGATTTATATGTATTTCACTAATATGTTACATATTTGGAATTTTAAGTAGAAGTTCTACTAGTTTCTATATGGAGATTCCTTACAGGATTTTTTAGACATCTCGCTATGTTCGGCCTCTGTACAGATCTATGCGGATGGTACCAATATGTATTTCATATGGAATTCCGTACAGAAATTCTACTAGGTTCTATACGTATATTTCGAACAGCATTTGCAAATTTTGGAAAATTCCTTTGAATTCGAAAAGGAAAAACATCTAGTACTTCAATTCTAAGGAGCAAAAAAATCTGAAATCTATTAGTCGCATAGCAAAATAATCTTTAACCTCGAATTCGACTGGCGGAAAAGTCCGAAACTTCATAAGGAATCTGTATTATTATCACAATCTTTAACGGTCGATCATGTGTGGATATCATTCACTTACTGTGAATGGGGAAATCAACAATATCGATCTAATCTAAGGTCACTCCTCAAATATCAGAATTGCTTAATATCTCTTCAGACTAGATGGAGTTTAAAATTTATTAATTAAGAATGTTTAATTTCTGAAAAAAGATCTTTCACCTTCCCTCCGGTGGGAATCGAACCTCGCGTCTTTCCGATTTCCCTTCGAGTACCTCAATAATCTGGAACTCTCGGAGTTCAAATTCCGTTCCAACTTCAATATGATAATTAACGATAGTTTTATCATTTGAATAGTATATGAAAAAATCTTACCTGTAATGATGTAAACACTGGTGAGGAAAAGTCATTTTAGGGCACTTAAACTTCAGTAGACTGTACAGTTATTTGTTAATATAATTTAATTCGACTCATTCGTTAGTTAATACTTACTAGGTAAATTATAGAACTCATAAATTTCCAACAAGGAATTATTCAATTTAAAGGTCTGAATCATCTTTATATTGTTTGATCTTGCTTTCATATTTTAAGGAAATTTTCAGTTACGAGATGTTGATATATTTCACTCAGGGGTAGTTTTTTATGACATGTTATGCTGGCCATCGCAGAGCAAAAAAGAGCAAAAGTCTCCGCTGTGCTTTCTGAATATTATTATTTTTTACGCGTTTAATAAGAATATGCAAGTTCCACTACATAAATTTACGTGGAAAGTTAGTTTTTGAGAGAAATCATAAAAGGGGTAAATTTTCAAGTGTCGAATAATTAATTCAGAGTTCTGAATCATCTTTACGTTATTCGAGGTTGTTTTTACACTTTTAGAACATTTTTGGTCACGAGGGGTAGGTATGTATG